>WTSP01020156.1:0-142226 GCA_025331215.1 Actenoides lindsayi
AGTTACTACCAAGGATTGGTGTGCAGACCAAGGCCACTGCTGGATCTTGTGTACCACATTGGGGGGTGCAGGAAAGTAAAAGGCTGCACCTGCAGGGAGGAGTGGACAGGACAGGTGACCCTAAACTGACCAGCGAGGGATTCCATCCCATATACAGCATATTCGGCTTAGAGCTAAGGGATCTGAAGGGTCTCTGGGCTCTTCTCCCCTCTTGGACTGCTTTACTAGCTTTGTTTGGCTTGGCTCGGCTCAGCTCGGCTCAGCTCAGTACAGGTCTTCTTTTGGTTCCTTCCTTGGAGCACCCATGAAGGCCTCTGTCTGTACTGTCTTCAATCCTGATCTGTGTGTTCCTGAACCCGGTACCAGAATCCAGCCCCTGAACACAGCTCCCGTCTGCTGTGCGGCCCAGTCTGGGACTCTCCCGGTGCCTGCTCCACAGCATCAGTGGTGATGGTGATGTAATTACCATCGGGGGGGTGGGTTCGATACTGGTTTTGTATATATTTGTATATATTCCATTTTTTAAATTATTATTAATTTCATTTTCATTCAAGCTGTTCTAGTTTCCTTTTCTAATCGCTCAGTCTCTCACCCTTATTCCCTTTCTCTTCCCCTTTGGAGAGGGAGGGGGGTTAACAGAGAGCATCTGTTATAGGTCTAAGGGGCCGCCCTGACCCTAAACCATGACATGCTCCTTTTTTCGTCCCACTAAGAAATGTGACTGGGGTGCTCTAGATGTGATAGAAGTTTGAAACTCTGATGGATCATGCAGCTTTTTGTCACATTTAAACATTACGAACGTGCACAAATTTAAGGGATGATAAAGCAATTAGATATAAGAACAAATTTGTCTGGCAAAAATAAGGTAAAGAGCTTTCATTAAGTACTTTGAGTGTAAAAGGCAGTGATATTCCATTGAAGCTGTTGCAACTTAAAGACGATCATGTAGGACTTAAGTAAAATAATTTGAAGATGTAAGTTATGGTTGAAGTCCGTCGGAAGAAGGGCAACACTCTTTTAAACAGTTTAGGATATTTTTTTTTTGTCATTTGACTTTATTTGTAGAAATGAATGGAGCATAAGAGTACTTATAGTGAGTGCTGGGATGGCTGCACGTGCCTGGTGCTGGGCTCAGAGTTCTCCAGTGGACCGGTGGGCTGAGACGGGCTTCTCACTTTTGTACTGGCCGATGCAGATTTAGCCCTCTGTAGCTGATCTGATGGGAACCAGAATTCCAAGCCACAGCAGCTGCAGCCATGGCTCATCATGTAAATTTAGGTGATTGTTGCTTCAATTTTATGTCAATATACTGGGCTGTGTTTTGTGGTGAGTGTGTGTTGCCTGTTCTGCAGTGTCTGCTGCAACACAAGGAATGGAAGAAAGGGTGGGACAAACAGGTGGCTGCAGCCACCTTTAGCCACCTCTGTCAGCTGCTGCTCAACATGATGGTGCTTAGAAGCAAATAGCCTTAGGAACTTTAACAAGATTTCTTACTGTCTCTTAAAGGTCCTCATTGTCTCTTGTAATCTGTCACTTGGGGCCCTTTCTTCATTTGTTTGGGTATCTACTTTACCTCACTGTGGAAGCATTAAGAGTTGTAAAGCACATGTCCAGTAGAGTCAAGTTATAACAAGTTAAGAGTGTGATGTAAAACCACATTAGTTGAAGTGCATTCAGCTCTGCTTGGACCCTCTCATTCAGAAGCAAAGTACCCATACAGGAATGTAATGAGCTTTAGCTAATGTCCTTTCACTTTGCAGCAGTCTTTAATTAGTTCTTCCATTCCCTGTGTCCCTTAATCACTGCAGACTTCAGGTTTTATGCATCCTACCCATAATCTAGAGACTGTATGTCACTAGGAAGCTCAGGAAAGAGTTCAGATCTGCACACCCTGCCTCACATGCAGAGAAAAGTATTTCTGTCTCTGACAGTGCTATGGTTTGCTTTAAAAGACAATCAGGTTTCCTCAGTGGCATTGTAGTATGTTCTCTCTATACAGCTCTGAAGGTTGATTTAACTACAGTCATTAATCTCAGCAGCTGTTTATGGCATTGCATAATACAGCACTAAGAAATAAAGATTATCCCTTAAATAAATGTAAAGATATGCAGGCAGTGGTGTGTAGTATTCTCGTAACAGCCTAACCACTGGTGTGCTATACTGCTGTGTAATAGACCCTGCACTTAGAGTAAAGTTTAAACTCTCTTTTCTCTGCCACTATGTTGTGGGATTATTTTCCTTTTTGAAAAGTTAAGGTGGATGGAGTTTTTCCTGATGACTCAGAAATTTGGTCATAATATTGGGATGAGCAAACTAGCCCCTGCTCTGTGTTATAATATTAACATCCTTTATGTTGTGGGCTGATGCCTATATTTGTGAGATAATACTAAGTAAGCACTTCTGTGGCCATAAGCTTTTGACAATTTCTGTCCCATGGGTGAGTATAGGGGCTGTGAAACTTCACCTTCAGTAGAAATTTCACTTCATGTCATGTGGAGTCCCCAGGGTCCAGCAATACCTGAGCTTCTGCACTAAGCTGGTGTCTCGTTGCAGGACACTTTCCTCTGTGTGACTATGTCTTTCCAAGAAGCTAGAGATACAGAAAGATTTTTGAGTCCTCTGTGTATGTGTCAGATTTTGTTGAAATTTGGTAACCATTAAAACACTAAATGGGGTTGCCAACATACGTTCTTTTATTAGTGGGAATTACATCAGTATCGTATCTGCAGGAAACTACATTCGAAATTTTTGAAATGCTAGAGTACAGACCACTGTATCCTACAAACTGGCCAAGTGCTGAAAAAAAAATAAATAAGTAGCTTTATAAATGTAATTGTTTTTCGTTGGAGTTGCTGTTTTGTCGCATTTTCCATACCCATGTGTGAAATGTTCTCAGTTTATAAGCAAACATCTGCTGTTTGCTCTGGGCACTATTTGATGTGGGTGTTGCATTGGCTCCTTTTGGTTTTGGTCTTTGCCTGACAAACCCCATCTGTGTACGCAGGGGTACCTGGGGCAAAACTTTTTGTTTCTAGCACCTTTTTAAAGGTGTGGCTGGGGCTTTTATGGGGCACACTGGGGAAATTCTTTCTGCAAGAAAGACAACAACTGTCGTTTTTACCTCTTCAGTGAGAAGAGGCCTAGTGAGTGGCTTCTCAGTGAGATATGGAGAGAAAAGCAGTAAACCCCTGTAGGTAGTAGCTAAATTGCACTTCTGTGACTGAATACATCTAAGAAGGAGGTCTATCAGGTAGGAAGGTGCTATTTCTAGGGTCTGTTTTGTGCATAATTATTTCAGTTATCTTCAAACCTACACAGCATGGGCTTGACTTTGCCTCAGACATTCCTGCTATATTACTAATATTTCACTTAGTGGGGAGGGAAGTAAAAGGCAGCACAGAGAGAACAAAGAAAAAAGCAAATGAAGAGCTGTTGTATAATGGGTGAGGGACTTTAGAGGAAAAATACAATAAATATGCAATTTATAACCTGCTTGTATAAGACTAGCTTTTAGGGGTATTTTTTCTATCCCTAAAATAAAATAGGAGTGTTGTTTAAACTAGTCAAACACATTTAAACCTAGAGTAAACCTTCACCAGTGCACATAAATTAAAAAGGAAAAAAAAAAGAATAAATGAAGTTACAAGTACAACCCTTAGAGAAAGAGTATTCAATGTGCCTGGCCTTGAAGATGTTTCTATAGAATTTTTTATAATATATTAGTGGATGGGCAAGTTGAGTGAAAGAAAATAAGAAATCTAGGCTTAAATACACTATCTAGTCGTAAGATTAAAATGGGAGAGTAACCACATTTGAACAGTAATGAAAGTCTGGTTAAATTTCCTTTATATATATATATATATTTTTTATTTTTTGTGTGAATGAAATGTCTTAGCTTTTAAATCAGCTGCTATTATTCAGTACTGATGAATAGTAGGTATTTTAAGAAGGCTTATGTTTTAAAACTGCACTTGTGATGATTTTAGGATTCACAGATCATCACCTCATCTTCCTTTAACACATAGTAAATTGCTTGAAACTATAAGGAAAAAGAAGACTAATAGAAGACTTAGAATATAACAGATACAAACTATAATGGTTTATGTATAAAAGAAAACAATTTGTCAGAAGTGCTGTAGTTCTAAGTGTATTAAAAATAAGACATTACTTTGTTTTTATGTTTGAAGTCTTTCAGAAAATTTTTTTGGTCTCCTTTGAATTGGGAGGAGAAATAGGGCAATGAAAAATAAGTTGTTAAGAGACAGAAGTATCAGAAAGAGCCTAAAGTGCAATAATATTGTGTGTTAGCTGGTAAATTTACTCTACAATCTCCCATACTTGCTGGGCTCCAACAAGCAAGGCGATGTCCTGCTCAGCTGTCTTGCCAGGGCAAAAATACCAATTTTGTGTATAGAAGGTCTCATCTTAGGCATAATGTAAATGAAATAGCTGATTTCTTAACTTGGTCTTCTGAGACAGGCCAGTTCAGAGAAGGAAGGGGTTTTCGTTAGGACTTTTGGTGAAGGAAGCTCTGTCTAGTCTGACCTTGACTGAGAAATGTTAAAAGACTGTTTCTTGCTGGTTTAGGCTCCCACAGTCTTGTTTTTCAGCAGCTGTTAGAGGCTGTGCATAGCCGTTCCCCAATCTGTGTTGTTACTTGACCTATCAGAGTCATGACTGTAGGAGTATGGAATAATGGACTGGAAAAATGGAACAAAATGCAAATTCTTATTACAATCGTGTATCCCTTCCACCATCAGATACAGTGATTTCTTCCTGTACCGTGATGGCAGGTGATTCATTGGTTACGAATAGCTCCCCATTACAGGGATAGAAATCCCTTTTTTCCTAACCTGCTGTCAAATCACAGTAACCCTTTCTGCAGCTTCGTGTGGGACACCAGAGCTTTTATGTGTTAACTCTGTTGTCTGTCAGACATAGAAAAGGCCCTGTGTGCCTGCTCTTCTGAGGTGTTCCTCCGGTCACTAGTTCCTGAGTATGCCTCTGTGCTTATTATACTGCATCCTGTATTGGTCTGGTCTAAGGATGTTTCATACCAGATTAAAAAATCTGCAAGCAAAAGAAGCAAATGCCTGCTCATTGTTTTCAACAAATTCTGAAGAGGAGACATTAATTTTGAAAACTTCTGGCTAGATCATATAGCCTGTTCCTGTCCCTTTTGAAAACGACCTTGTATAAGAAAACCATGACATTTATTGTCGGTATTTTTAAGTTCACTTTTTTAATCTTAGTGCTTCAGTCCCTGGATTTATTTCGGATGCTGCCATCCTTATATAAGCCCAAGGCACTTTGTCTTTCATCTGAATGCTTGTTGGATTTTAATCTTTCTTTTCTACCTGTCTCAATACTTAATAACTTGACTCACGCACGCTGAACTACAGCATGCTGCTGCCTATCAATCAGCCATGTCACCAAGTGCCTCTGTCTGACCCAGAGCCAGAACATCCCACGTATGAACTCAACAGTCATATTTGCCCAGCTCTGTCACCCTCACCCAGTGTAGGCTGGAACATTGGACGTGGTGTGATTATGTGGGGTGACTGTCTCTTGTGGGAACTCAAGGAACAAAGCCACTGGCCACAGTAAATGTGTCTGCCTGGATATTTTGCTGACTTTAATAACTGCAAAACAAGATTAAGGATCTGAGATGAAGTTACAAGAAAGCCAAAGACTACAGTGAACATTGGGATGGTTTTCTGTTCATAGGGTAGGCTCAGTTTTAAGCTGCTACACAGGTCTAATACCTAATTACTTCTGGAATTCTCTGTGTGAAGATCTGGGATACCATTTTGTATGAGGCTAGGCCATTTCTGCTGGTGAAGAGGAAGACGACAATGTTTATGACCAGCCAGATAAGGAAGAGGAGCACGGGGCCTCACAGTAGCCAGCACCTCTCATTAGTTGTTGTCTGAGGATCACTTGTGAGTGAAGTAATGTTTCTCATTCTGCAGTGCTTTTTTTGACTGCTAAACCTCTTGCAAGTGCAGTATGCCTCTTGTCAGGTCAGAGATGTTGCAAAGGGAATGGCAGTCCTTGCTCCTGTGGGAATGTTGTTATTTTCACAGAATATCTAGCAATGCATTGAATTGCATATGCATCCCTGACTCTGCTTACCGGCTACCTTGTAGGTAGTCCCTGCTGAATGTGAAATTAGTTTCAGGTATGACTGTATTGCCATGGGAAGTATTATTGTGAGAGTCAGATGTGGACTTTTGCTCATTTCAGCTTGCAAAACTATCCAGGAAATGCTAAGATGTCTTTCTGGTGTCTTTGAAGTGTTGAGATATGGAGCACATAGTGCAAAGATTTTTTTTTATTTTTTTTTTTTCTGATGTGATGGTTCACATCACAAAAAGAAAGATTATTCTTATCAAGGAACCACTCACAAATATATTTATGATGGAACATTGCCCGCATCCTGCAGTGAATTTACACAGTGGCAGGCAGTGCAGAGATGGATACCAAATGGCATGCCCATGGTGCCTGCTGTGGCTAATTTGATGGAAATATAGTCATATGCTGTTGTCAGATCTGTATTATGTTTGTGGGGTTTTTTAGATCTTCCAGTAGGGACACAGCCAAAGAAAGGAACAGAGGAGCTGAAACTGAAGCCTAGAGAACAGAAATGGTCTTTTGTTTATTCAGCAGAAAGTTGAATGTTTAAACGTAGGGGTTGGTAATGTTGAAACCCTGCTACTGCAGATCCAGAGACACATTTGATTTTTCTTCTTCTCATATTACACTTTCCAAAGCTTTTGCTTTTCCTCTGCAGTTGATTATTTTGTTTGTCTGTGTCCTCCCACCCTTTGTCTTGGCTGCCTCTCTGTCATTGTAGTAATAACTGGCTGTTGCAAATGTTGCACCAGAGTTTTCTGCTGGACAGTACTGTGCCTTTAAACTTCTGAGAGCTAATGTATTTTCTCCTGGGGATTGTCTGTCCATGAATGGTATTTCTTGCATGCTCTTCAAGCTGTATACTTGGTCATTGAAATAATTTTGCAATGCTTCCGTTCTCTCTCTGGGAAAACTGTAACAGATTGTCTTGTAAATGTGTCCTCATGTTATCATGCGGATTTATGTGCAAGCGTACACACTAGCAATAATACAGGCTTCTCCCAAATGTTGCTGTGAATAAAGCTTCATCCGTCAGTGTGCTCACAAGGAACAAACATGGGTTATGTACATCACTGAACTGAATAGATTTTGTTTGTCCAAATATTCTCAGAGTTTCCCCAATGTTTTTGAGCCACTATTTTCAACCCACAGCTTTCCACAGAGAATTAGATTCAGAGTTTACTTGCCCGTTATTCCCTAATTACAGGACATACCTGATGCTTTTTTAAGTGTCTTATCCAGAGACCCTAACTGCTGAGTATGAAGTTTTCTAAGGATATAGTTGAATATTTTTTTAGCTTGCAAGTAGAAGAAAGTCACAGATGAGAGACTGCTCCTTCTAGCTACCTATCTCACCTTGAATTGGTTACCGGAATCTGCTGTGCTTTCTCTCTTGCCAAATAACAAGAAGCCGAGAAAGTTGAGAACTGACTGACACTACCTACAAATTGTTAGTGTCATTTCTTCCATATGCCCACCGGCATTATTTCTGAGTCTAGCCAATTCTAATTTATATTTACTGCCTGTTTGTCAAGCTGGAAAAAAAAGAATGGAAAAGATGGATGAAAACTGTTTTAGTACAGTTTGGGTCTCTGCCAACAGGCAGCAAAGTCATTACTTCTGCTGCAACATGGGATGAACAAAGAAGCAATCATATTTCTGTTTCTTACTTTTTTTTATAGGCTGTCTTATTGTTTGGCATTACTGATAGAAGTGACACAGACAGCTTTGGAGGCTTCCCCACTCTGTCCTCCATGTCTATAATACACTTTTGCTGGTGGAGCTCAAAGCCCTTTTGGAAAGGATGTCAGTATGATTAACGTTGTCGCACAGTGAAAGTGCAGAGGCACAGCTCTACCCCTCCTTTAGAGTTTCAGTTGTTCAACTGAACAAAAAGCAGAATCCTGGAAAGGAACATCAGTCTCTGACTGAACCTATGAGTCACAAGGAGGGATTAAGTGGCATAGCCGATAGAGGAATAGGAAGATCCTGTAGGCCTGCTGCAGAAGTGCTCATGAGTTTAAATGTGGGAATAGTCTGGCAGAGGGATCCACTTACTGCACTTCTTCCCTCTTGTTTACTTTCTGGGTGTGCTGATGGAAAGAGATTAGGTTCTCTCCTCCCTCAGCAGCATAAGCGCTCCCTTGCTCCACCTGCTCTTTCAGTAAGTGAGGATGAAGAGCACACCACAATCCCTGCTAGCTACCTCTGTTTGAGTGGTGCACATTTAGGTGCTGCAAGGCCAATAGATGCTTGTCCTGTCAATGCTCCTAAACAGTGTGGTAGACAGGTATTTTTTGGCCTCTTTCTTCTAACTTGGTGCACATTGTCTGTTTTTTCCATCAGGGAAACCAATGCAGTTTATTCTCCTCTGCATTGTGTCAGCTTTGGGGAGACTGGGACAGGGTTGATTCAAGACAAATGAGTTTGTAATGCACAAACAAGCCAGCGTCTTCCTTCATAGAAACCAGAGAAAATTTGTCATAGATGCTGTAATAGCTGGCAAACAAGTATCCTTTGAGGAATGATACTGATTTTCACAAAGATCCTGAAAGTTCCTATCTGTGCTGTGCTCTATTGCAAAGCTATATTGCTGGACTTCCTGGTTAGCAACTTATCACCCCTCCAAGTCTTTTTAAGATGAAGAATTCCCTTTTAAAAGATGTCTTCTATGTGAAATGATTTGAAAAATATCCCAATATCACTGCTTAAGCCATCTATAAACAGAACACTGAAAGCTTCCAGAGTTGTTAAATAGTAATTAGCTTCTACTAGTATCTTAGACATACAATTTCTTATAGGTTATATGCACACTTTACTCAGTTTTTTGTTCAATAATCAATTATTGAAACTCCTATTAGTCATTTTAAGCTTAGTTAACTATTTATCAATGTGCTGCTGCTGCAAATTCTGGCTTTAGATTCTAGTATTGTAGTACTGTTGATGACTACTATAAGGTGCAATTTTAAAGGCTAGCAGGCATGTAATAAGAAAATGATGAGTTGATGGTTAGACTCCCATGGCTTTCTGATGAACTACTGTTCGGCCAACTTCATCTAACTTCCTTAAAAAGAAATCTGAATGTTTGGTATATTTAAGTCTGCTCTAGTTTGCACTTGCTCAGGGGTCATATACTAATATTTATCTAAATAAATTCACTAAAGGAACCCCAGGAATTAATGAAGTCACATCTTTTCGCAGAGACCAACCAACACTAAAATGATATTCCAAGGTATAAGATTAATTTCCTTCACTTCTGTCATTCCTGTGGCAATTTTCCCCTTTAACAGTTGTGCAGCTGAAGTTCTTTGGTATATGATGGTGATTATAGCCAAGGTATATGAGACATGTTTTTATCTGTTGGTTTTGTGGTGGTTTGTTTGTGTTTTTTGGTTTTTTTTTTCTTCTCCTTTTTATCCTCTTCTTTTCTCTTTGATGTTTTAAAAAATGTATCGTAGCTGTGTAGCAATTTAACATTTTCTTTCAGTCTATTCCAATGAGGTAGTTAAAAGAGTTCAGAGTTTATTAACTCTGGTATACTTTATACCTCTACTTCTTTCTCAACAAATCAAGTCAGTGAGGAGTGGTATAAGCTAAGAAGTCTTTCAGATCAGGTCTTGCTCCCAAAGACATCTGCTTGGGGTTATTAAAATACAATGGGTTTATTGTCAGAAGTTAAAATTTCTGACCAATAAATTTTTTTTTAAAAAATCAAGAGGAATAATGTCAGTTTTCTTTAATTCACTTTATTGGAAAAAGAGAGAAAAGTTAAAACAAAGCTACTTTTCTTTATGCCTCCAGAACTTTATCTGCACGTGCACTGGATGTTAAAACTGTGCAATTACCTAGTGTGACATAGGACCAATCCTACAAACCTTATTTACCATGGTTGATGCACTGGCTTTGACAACTTTATTTCCCCAATGATGGCTTAATGCGTGAAGAAGTTAGACTAGGGCTATAACTTACTTGATTTGCCATTGTTTTTGAAAGGAGCTGGAAGATATTTAGGACCATGTAACTCCTTTTCAAAAATTTAACATACTTACAGTTGACACTCCTCAGTGGTGGTTAAATATTTGCATGCCTGTCATTTTTAAAGTGAGAACCGGTCTTTCAGGTCTCATAGGTGCTTTTGAAATTTTTAGTTAGTATCTCTTTAAAAAATATTCACAAAGGAAGTTTCTCACTTAAAAAAAGATGTGTATTGAGTGAAAAGTCTAGACAGGGTAACTGGTTCAAAGCCTTGTTTCTGGTAGAAGGCTGGATGAATTCCATTAATATTAAGAGAAGATTGTGGCTTCAGCCTTGAAAGGATGAACATTCTTGGCATATAAGTATTATTTTCTGCACTGATATTGACACTGATGAAAAAATTATTATTGTGAATAGGAATTGATTTTGAGATGCTATAGGTATGTAGTAGACTGAGATGTTTTCCTTCTGATTTTTGCGCCAGGGACAGACTCTTAACAATAATCCGGTAGAAAAGAAATCTGGTGGCAAAGTGCATAACAATTTTGTTCTTCTTGATTTAAGCCTAAAGGGCCATGCACTTAATATTTATAGAGGGATATATTTTTTAGCTCTCTCTTCTGTTTGGTAGGGTAATGGAATAGTTGTCATCCAAGATATAATTCCTATGAAAGAAGCAGAATGAGTTTAGAGAAAGGAAGTTACATCCCTACAACTGTAAAATTAACAGAGAAGAATGGACATTATATTAAGTTCGTAAGCATTTCAGAGTGCAACAGAAAGTGGATCTTTAGGCTGTCATGTGGAATAGGAATGGAGAGAAGAATTCCCTAACCCATAAAAAAGGATGAAAGTTCAGTTACTATATTACTCAAAGTACTGTTACCAGAACATGCTTAGGGCATCCTGGGAACACTAATGACCTCCAATGTGTAACTGTGATATTATGGCAACTGATGTGAACTTAGAATAGGAAACAAGGTAGAAATAAAAGTTATTTTTCTCAGTAGAGACCTGCCACTAGTGAGACATATAAGGTTCTGCACTGTATGGTGTATTTTTAAATGAAGAGGGGAAAAGGGATGAAGATAAAGTTGTTTGGAGACATTCAGATAGGGTAATAAAAACGAAAACTGACAGCAAAGCTGTACAGATATCTCTCTATATTGACTATAGAATGATTGATGAGGTTAAGTGTGAATATATATATGAAACGATCCATCTGTGGAAAAATAATCTGAACTTCATAAGCAGTGATAAGCTCTGAGGTTGCCTAACAAAAAGACTTCATAATAGTTATGGTTTTATGAAAAATGTCAAGTTGTGATTTCAACAAGAGACAAAAGTGCAAATGGAATGTAAGGAAGTACAACGAAAGAACTAAGAGAATAAAGAAGAAAGAAGTAATTATGTCATTTTCTGAATTTGCAGCGTGCATACCTTGTGTTCTGCAAAGTAGAGCTGCAGAAATGACCAGAGAAGAGAACATGATAAAAGGTACGAAATTTCTGTTGTATACGAAAGGACCACATAGATTAATGCTTGTTGAGATTGCTGAGGAAGAATATAGAGATCTGTAATTATGAGTAGCACAAACAAGATGAATAGGGATGAATATTCACTGTTTCTCATTAAAAAAAATAATTGAGATAGTACGTTAATTGGGCACTAGTTCAAAACAATAATGATAGAAAGGTGATTTTTCACTAAAAATACAACTAAACTGTGGAATACATTATTGCAAGAGATTGTTGATACTAAATTTTCAAAAACCTGTTGGACAAATTTATGGATGAGAAATTACAGAATCACAGAATGGTAGGGATTGGAAGCGACCTTGAAAGATCATCTAGTCCAACCCTCCTGCCGGAGCAGGATCACCTAGAGCAGGTCACACAGGAACAAGTCCAGGTGGGTTTTGAATGTCTCCAGAAATGGAGACTCCACAACCCCTCTGGGTAGCCTGTTCCAGAGCAATGTGACCTTCATAGTGAAAAAGTTTCCACTTATGCTTACATGGAACTTCCTATGTTCCAGCTTGCACCCATTACCCCTTGTCCTATCACTAAGAAGAGTCTGGCTCCATCCTCCTGACACTCACCCTTCACATATTTATAAACACTAATGAGGTCCCCCTCTGTCTCCTCTTCTCCAAGCCAAAGAGACCCTGCTCCCTCAGCCTTTCCTCATAAGGGAGATGTTCTACTCCTTTTATCTTCATTGTGGCCTTGTGCTGGACTCTTTTGAGCAGTTCCCTGTCCTTCTTGAACTGAGAGGCCCAGAACTGAACACAATATTCCAGATGCGGCCTCACCAGCGCAGAGTAGAGGGGGAGGAGAACCTCTCTTGACCTACTAACCACACCCGTTCTAATACACCCCAGGATGCCACTGGCCTTCTTGTCCACATGGGCACATTGCTGGCTCAGGGTCATCCTGCTGTCCACCAGGACCTCCAGGTCCATTTCCCCTTTGCTGCTTTCCAACAGGTCAGTCCCCAACCTATACTGGTACTTTGGATTGTTCTTTCCCAGAGACAAGGCTCTACACTTGCACTTGTTCTATTTTATTACATTTCTCCCCGCCCAACTCTGCAGCCTGTCTAGGTCTTGCTGAATGACAGCACAGACTTCTGGTGTGTCCTTTCCTTTATGGGTAATTAAATGCAGAGATACTGCCTCTGTCTAAAAAACCACTGAGCTGTAGATTACCAGTAGCTGGGAAAGCATAATTAGGCAGCAGAGCTATTCTTATGTTATTCCCTAACAATGTACTTTTAGACACTGTCAGAAGCAAGATGCTGACATAGGTGGTCTCCCAGTCTGATGCTATGGGGCCAGTCTTCATAACACGTGCTCGTCTGATACTCAGAGACCTGCGTTTCTTTTCAGGGTAGTAACATGGGTATGATGCCATGGAGCAGAGAGATAAGAGACCCCTTTCTGTAGCTCTGATTTGTTTCTGTGGTAAGTTTCACAGCCAAACAACTAAAAGAGGAAAAATTTTGAATGGTAAGGTCAGATCAATGGCTGTGATGTGACAGTCGAAAAGTATGAGATAACTTGGTAACAGCCTGCAGACTAAAGTTTCTGGTGATGTGTGGTACTGGTGATGAAAGGGAGTGGAAGATACAGCCCCACAAACACAATGTAAACACCAGTACAGAGAAGGCAATTTTAGTTATGTTAAGCAGTATAAATAACAAGACCAGATGGGAAAAATAACACAAAATCAAGAAATTAAAAGACCCCTAGTTAACACACAGGGGGATTGATACAAAGTTTCAGAGGCAGCTTGTAATTCTGAATTTGTTAACTTCTGAATATTTATCTTTGTGAATCTAACACACTTTTAATGTAGAGGTTTGTTTTTTTCCCCCGAGTTTTAGAAGGAACAAAATGGATAGCTTGCCAGTTGTTTCAGAGACAGGACCAGGGGCAGAAACTCTCAGGGACCTCATGGTGCTGACCAGGAGGTAAGAGCTAGACCTGTAAATCAGAATATGAAACATGGATGGGTGAGGCTGAGCTGTCTCAGGAGAGAGAGCTTGCTGGTTGGGACCTACTGACTCAAGAGTAGAGCTGTATTTTAGTGTCTGGTTTTACTTGACTGGACTTCAGGCACTTCAGCGCATACCTGAAAAAACCTGAAAAAACCTTATATGTATTCTTAGGTGAGTCCCATGTAGGGCTGGCAGCAGCACCCCTGGACATTAGCAGTCAAAGCCGATGACTTGAATCTTCTCAGTGAATACAATGACTGACAAGAGAGCAGTGGTCATGGCTTCAAAAAAGGAAAGTGCTCATGAGATTTTTAAATGGTTTAACTCACAACTGAAAAAGTTTTGTGCTATGTCATCAGGCAAACTTTAAGGATCAGCAGTATCACCAGCTCTAGTTCTAATAATGTTCTTGACTATTCCTTGATCTTGTCCTTGCCATGTTATCTCCATGATAATTTTTAGGCACTGGTGTGGTCTCTCAAGACACCTTATGGAAGCCTCATCATTGCTAATGTTAGTGACTGGATGGAAGAACACATTGCAGAGAACAATCCAGTACTTCAAGGGTAGTAGTTTAATACCTCTTTTCCCAGTCTACTTCCAGGTTTCTGTGAGTCGTTCTCACTTTCTACTAAACTTTTGGTAACTTCCTCAGGCAAAACTTTTGCCACATCAGCTAGTTAAGTTGAAACAGAAAATGTAACCTCAGAATTTAAGGAGGGAATTTTTGTCAAGAATTAAGTTCAGATATCATATCTTAGTTAAAACTGCATGAAAGAGTCCTCTTTCTCCATCTCATGGCTATGCACATTCATTTCAGAGTCTGTAGCTTCTTTCCGCTTAGCTTTCAAGTTTTAGACAAATAAGCAGAATTTGGCAATTGGACTTTTCCCCAAAATAAAAGGACTGAAGAACCCCATGAAAGAAAAGTAGAATTGAAATGTATTTGAAAATAGAGACATGAAACTCTGGAAAACCTTTCTGATATGGTTGGTATTATTTGTCTGAAAACATGTATATGTTGTCCTATTTACCACATGTGCAAGAATCATCAATAAGGATAGCACAGCAAGCAGTAAGCACATGGAAAAGGCCTTTTTCCCCCCTCTGTTTTTTACTGGCAAGATTAGCTGTCAGGCCTCCCAGTTCTCCGAGCTTGATGGTACAGTGGCTGGGAATGAGCATTACCTGCAGGGTTGCTGGAAGGGCCCACCCTTGGCAAATGAACTGCTGAGCAGCAACTGTAAGATAACAATGTGTTGATGTACGTAAGAATACTGCTGAAATATCCCAATATTGTACTTTGTTAATTTTTAAACAATTCTTAGCTTTCTCAGCTGGTCATTTACAGACTGCTGAAGTATTTTGCAAATGTTTCATAAATTGGCAGAGTGGGAGGATAAAAGAATCTATTTGTGAGGGTTATGTTATTTGTTTAGTATTTTGCCAATTATTTGTTATTTGTGAATTTAACATATTGGAAATTGCTTTCAAAACTTTAACATGGGCAAAAATCTTGTGATAAGCCATGCTGAAAAAGCATTGCACGTTCTTTGTTACTGAAAATTTTTAATTTATTATTCCTTCCACCTTTGCTGAAAGTACTTCAGCTTTTTGTCTAGAAATACAGGTATTCTCATTGGATACTGAAAAATTTATTAGGTAACCATTGTGTGGCACTTTACACTTAGATTAAAGCTGCTTGACACTACTGCATTCTACATATTCGTATCTGGGATGAAACATTCAAATCTGGTTTTGGCCACTCAACGGGGAGTGGACCAATGAATGTACAATGAATTGAAAAAGTAAACAGCCAGGTTTTAAAGACTTGGGATGAAGTGAAATTTAAATATTTAAAATATGTACAAAGAAAGACTTGAAAGTTCTACAAAGTGTACATACATCTGGGTTTTTAAACAACTAAAATGGCAAAAAGACAACGGCATTAAAAATAGAGAAATGTGTCAATTCTAACAAAAAGCCACTGTTAAATTTAAAATATGTTGTAGAAAGAAAGGTAAGTTCTACAATTATCAAACAATGGATGAACACCAGGGTCAGACTTCAATTCAAATGGAGCCATTCCTAACAAAGCATGTGTCTGTCATTCTCCAGCAAATGTTTTTGGCAATCATCTGGATGCCTACTGCTTGATAATAAGGTGCCTAGTTTAAGTTTATTGCTTAGGTTATCTCTAAAGTCATTGAGTGATAGATTTTTCTCAGAGAGTGATTGTCCTGTGTTAGGATGAATCTCTAAGAAGAAATTGTCAAGGAGGTTTGCACTTAGCCGAGCATTATACTGTTTACTTGATTAAAATAATAAACATTAAAAGGGTAACATTCATGGGTTTGCCCATTTTTTTTAAATTTATTTATTTTTTACACAGCTGTAGCTACTTCATAATATTTCCTCTGGATAAGGGTGGAATTGCTGATATGCTGGTCCAAGGTTATTTTTCCTTTATCAAAGGACAAGCAATTTTTCATTGTGGTGACTTTCTCTGCCCTTGAGTAACTGTCACATAACTTGGGCATAACAGCATTTAACTTGCATAAGATGGAAGACTGAGTACTGTGCTCTTGCCAAATTCTGCCTGGTTAATTGATCCAGTATCAAAGTATTTGCCTGCTTTCTCAGATAAAATAAAATAAATAAGGTCAAGATAAAGGCATAAGCTAGGAAATAGCCCCTCAATTTTTTCACTAAGCAGAGTGTACAAGGAAGTAAATTTAAGTCTTAAATGATTTTTTTTTTTTTTGCCAGACAGCCCATTTCAAGATCAGATATTGATTACAGCTTGCCTTTTTGTGCTCTGATGCTTTTTATTGACTTCTCTCTTCTGTGCCCTGTGATGCAGTACCAAAGTGATTGGATCAGTATATTTTCCCTTTGGGATTACATGAGAAATCTTGGATGTCTTACAGATGCTTATATTAGGCCTCCAAATATTCAGTGTTCACATAAAATGAACAAGAAATACATCATTCTTAAAAGGCAAAGAAGAAAGCTACCCCGATGAAAATGCTTTTTTTTTTTTTTTTTTCCTGTTGAGGTCTGTGCAGGTCTATCTGCAGATCTGTGCACAGAAGCAGGAAGGTCTATTTGAAGCAGGCTGTT
Organism: Actenoides lindsayi; assembly: GCA_025331215.1. Taxonomy (NCBI): domain Eukaryota; kingdom Metazoa; phylum Chordata; class Aves; order Coraciiformes; family Alcedinidae; genus Actenoides; species Actenoides lindsayi. Next base: position 16,735 of record WTSP01020156.1, read on the forward strand.
CCTTAGAAAAGAAATATGTCAGAACATCTGAAAGTCTATGGGTTTTCTGCTGGTCTGTGCAATGCTTTGGTGATGAGGTGTGCTAGTATTACCTTTTGTTTTTCCTTCACTCCCTTAATTTTTTAAAGAAATATGACTGTGCCTGATTCTTATTTGTATTTGGGCTGTCACACACCCTGATAGAGGAGAGGGTTGCACTTTCATGTCTGTGTATGCTCACAGGGTGGGAGCAATTTCTCCAAGTGCAGCAGCTGAGAACTTCTGAGCACCTGAAGTTGCATGTTTAGAGGTTGGATTTACCTAGGACATTACAGATAGCTTTCTATTTGTTGTTACTGTTTCCCATCAAAGCAAGGAAGAGTTGTTCTTGTAGGTAATCAAAGTTGCAGAAATTTCACAGCCAGTAGTATAGCTTTTGTTTTATTGGTAGCTGATGGCACACTTATGCAATGTCATGCTTTGTAATGAAAATGGTGGGAAGAGGAATGAGAGGTGTAGGGCTGCAAGACACAAGCTGGAGCCCAGATGTATTTTGGAAAGTTTGTTCTAATTACTGACATAGTCGAAATGTGGGAGATCCCAATATGCTGCCCCAGTGCTAAGACAAGAGATTTTGGATTTGTAGAGTTTTAACAGAAAACAATTCAGCCTACTTTTTTTAGCAGACAAGTTGAAAAAGCATCTTTGTGAAGTGTCTTACATGCCACAGGGAGGGGAAAAAACTAATAACAGCAGCTGAAAGCTTTAGAACAGTGTAAGATTGCCTCCAGTCCCATTTAATGTTGTTACAGCAGAGCAGCCTGTGTTCCCTAGTAATGAGGGTGCAGCAGGAGGGCAGCTGCACAGTGTTGGAGGCAGATTTCCAGTGTTCCTTGGGGGACAGGGTGACCCTCTGCACAAATGTGAGATTGTAATTGCCCCTTGCTATCTGGCCCAAAGAGAACAGAAAATCAGCACAAGCTGAATGAGCAGTGTGAAATACCATTATTTTTCTCCTTTTCAGAGTGCCCCAAGCAGTGTGGGTTGGATTGCTGCCTTGAAGTAATTTAGCCCTTCACCCAGCAAAACAAATAGGTGTACATTTAACTATAAGCAAGCAAATAATCCCACTGAAATCACTTAGGTGCCCTGTGCTTGAAACTCTTTGCCAGAGAGGGTCTTGAGCTTGCAACTGGTTGGTTGGAAAGTCCTGTGGAGGCCTCACATACGGGACTAACAACCTGAGCAACATGAGTGTGTGGTACTTCGGCTCCTAAACATCTCAAAGAATGTGCTAATCCTTGCAGCATTTCTTAATTTTAAGTATTTTAATCAAATTGTTAACAATTGAGGAACTAATGCAAAAATCACTGATGCAGATGTACAGTTCATAACATTAAGTTATTATTATTATTTTCCCTCCTGTTTATTTCCAGAGCAAAGATATTTGCAGTAGTGGCCATTGCAAAATGAATTCCCTTCAGTGTTTTTCAAGTTCCCATGTTCATTGTGACTGATTTTTCCTGATGGTAAAAGGCAAAGAACCAGAAAGTGCCTACTGATCACTTGATAGGCAGCACATGATTCTGGGCTGTGGTACCAGCATTGCTTACCCGCCAAGTTTTAAGGGTGGAACTGGCAGCTTATTAATTTGAGCAGGCTGCAGTCAGGTGCCCTCTACTATGAGATAAACTTGTTCCTGTCTGCCACTCAAACTGACATAAGCTGCTTCCCAAGTAATTAATTCATTATATGGTAATGGGTTTGTCTGCTGAAAGAGATAGATGGTACTCTAAAGGAGGAGGAAATTGCTAACAACAATAACAACTAAAATATGACTTAAGTTTTAGGAATAGAACATGGGGATGTATTTCTTTATTTTCACACATGGATAGCACAAAAAGATGCATTGTTCCACAATAATTAAAAACTCGGTGCAGATGATCTTTATAGATTACTATTTATAGAGCCCTTTTCCTTTGAAACAGACTTACTATATATTCTACTAATGCAATTAAAATGAATATAGAACATTGATTAATTTTTTTAATATGAGAAGTTTTCACAAAATTTTGAATTTCAATTTATTTTTTTAAAGGGATAGATAGGTTTGTCAAATATTCTTGGGAAGACTTATTTTTAATTTAGAATATTGCAGATGCTATGTTCTGGATTTCTGGTGTTATCTGTTCTAATTTACTTTCTACTTTAACTTTCCTCTGCTACTCTTCTTCCTTTTAAGAAATAAAAAGTATTTTAAAAGTAATCTAAAATCTGTAAAAATTAATGTCAAAAATCAGAAAAAAAACTTTAGAGAAGCAGAAAATCCTTTTAAAAGAACAACTTCAAATGAAAACATTTCAACCAACTCTAGTTACAGTTTTGAAAAAAGTGCTCTGCAGGCCATATTGGAAAGATAAGGCTTCGGCAATGAACAGGTTGTCTTAAGACACCAAAAGAGGTGTTCATGTGCTTGGGTTTCCCTGAAGTGGACTGTTAGGCTTAGCAAAAAGAAAAGTGATGTACAAGGGTGTATACAATGCCTGTTCTTTGAGGGATGCAGTAGAGGAGAGGAGAGGAATCTTAAGGACTTGCTTACTGCAGTGAAGAGCTTTAAAAATCAGCTTGTTGAAACCCCAGCTCCTGTAAACTGAGATTACAGCTGAGGGTGCTAATTCACTGCAGCCGCGAAACTGTTCCAAGGAGGGATAATTTCCGTGTGGACCTTCTTAGGAAGGTACTGGAAATATTTGTGGGAGTGCAGTCAGTATGTGAACAGGAGGATTTTCAAAGTTTGTCACTGGCCAAGGTGAAACACTCAGTTGGAGACAACTGGAGTGGCTATGCCTCTGGAGCAGATTTTTAGGGCATGACCATTGGATAGCCTTTTAGCATACCCTTGGTGTTTTGCTGACTTGTAATATGCTTTTCTTCTGTTTACTTACAGGTCAGTTGCTGGCCCTGCCCCTCCCCTTTCTACCCCTGTTACATTTGATCAGTTTGAGTGTAGTTCACCACTCCAACTGTATTGATTCTTAGAGCTGATTTCATCTGAACCTAAAAAAGAAAGTGTAGACTGCTCCCCTCTTATTCTTTGACTGATGCATTCTTTTACCCTACATGACAAAGTGATAGATGTACTTAGTTAACTTTCTGCAAAATCATTAATGCCACCCTTACCGGTTGGCTACCCAGGTATTGGTTAAATAGCTGTCATGCATTTGTTACCTGAGACACTGCAATCCTGTATAATCAGACCATTAATTTTCTTCTGGGCTTGGTCCTACAGAACTGGTGTGAAATGCATAGCTAAGGTAGGGAAAAACGAGCATCTGTTCTAGCAATCAGATTTTTCCTGTTTTGGCCTCAGATTAAATCTGCAAATTGACAAAAGTTCACTTGGAAAAAGTTAAATGTTCAGAAAAGATTCTTCTGATATTCCCCCCCATGTGATTAGAGTCTCTAACAAAACAATGTATAACTATCTCCTACCTCCCCAATCTACAACTATCTCCTACCTCCCCAATCTACTTGACCCCCTCAAAATCCCTGAGGTCCATGGACCTGCTGTATAAGTGACTGCTCACCAAAAGGAGATCATCTGGTCCGATCCCTCATGCGCCTCCTGATCTGTACCTTCACTCCTCCAATCTCCATTGAATACTGATGTTTCACAAGTGCTTTTGTTAAAGCTCAAAGTTTATCATCCCCAGGGTGGGAGCCAATCTCAGTCTTAAAACCTGGCACTCCAGAGAATCCACTACCAGTCTCCACAGATGCATCATCATCATGGTTAAGAATGTGTCTTTTTATTTATCTGACTTTTGTCTTTTTAGATTACAAAAGCTTTTAGTACGCTGTATTTTTCCCAGTGAAGATCTGTATACAGTATTCAAGACATTTCTTAATTGTTGTTTTGATAAACTAAGCAATTAGAGTTCTTTAAGATTCTCTTTGTAAGATATTTTATAGAACCCTAAAAAAGAATAGGTGGTTTTTTTCTGTATCTTACCTCATTTTGTCAACATGATTTTAAAAGCATGAGAAACAAAATGTTACTCAGCTTTACAACCAGCCTACAAAATATGCTGGCAAAGGTAAAACTCTGCTCTCTACTTCTCTTAACTTCTCACCTGTTTATGTAGTTAAGACAGTAGACTGGTTTCATCACTGTGGGAGCCATTTACTCCAATTCCTAAAATTCTTTCTAGTCTTGTGGAGATAGAGCCATCTGTTTTGTGTCTTAGTATGTAGAAATCATGCTCAAATGCATTACATCTTTTCAGTGGGGTTCAGCTATCCAGTTCCAACCTGTTTCCGTTTATTTTATCTAATTTTGTTATTATCTTGTAACTGTTTATTGTCTATCTATTAGTTCATCTCCTTCTGCCTACTTTCAAAGGGAGGATTTTAGAACTGCTTCAACACTTTCTGTAGCAAATAGCGCTCAGTCTACTGCTAATCTTGTGAATATCCAGCAAAATTTCCCCATTTCATGACAATTCCTCACTGACAACTACTTCCTGAATTATGCTGGTTACAGAATTATAAATCTATGCAATATGTATGTCATAGTGATTAATAAAAAAAGTCAGAAGCCTCATGGCGTGCTTCAGTTGCCTGGCATCTGTATGATGTCCCAAGGTTTGAAGAACAGAGAATTTTTGAAAATTTGGACTACCTTCCTGGCTGTACTGTAACCCTGGTGCCTATGATACTATGTTGCACAAGGAGAAGCTCTACTCTGCAATCTGAAGGCTTAACTTGAAGCTTAAAAAAGCAGAATGAGCTTTAAGTTAATAGTATCACCAAGCAGCAATGGTCTATAGCAGTATAGGCTATAAAACCTGTCCAGGATGTTGAAAAATACCTCTGGGGCTAATGTACGATGAATATTGTTGCTTGAGGCTAAACTAACTGAGGATGGGTTTTTTAACCTGAGATTGGGTATGTTCATGGGTTCCAGTCAGAGCTTTAGACTGTGGCATATGCTGGCTCAGTATAATAACATCTTTCTTAACACTACATTTAATCTAAAAAACCCTCAAGGTATGTCAAATCCTTTCTACCCTGTCATGAGCAAACAACCAAAGAAAATCAGAAACAAATCCAACTTCATTCAAATACTTCATTATTCATGTAAGCATCTCAGCTGGGGAATGCATGTAACTACATGCTTAACTGTGCACATGCACAACGTCCTGTTGTATATATGAAGCCATTTAAACACAGCTTAACAGCCCATTTAACAGTGCCCACTGTGGGCAGCAGAAGAGCCTGGCTGACCAAACAGCTTGGTCGTATTGAGACAGTCAGATTCTGTTCTCAGATCTGCTGGTGTAAATTCTTCACATATCTGACAAATATTATACCTGAATTTCTCAGATACATTCTGGTTCATCACAGGTTGAGATCACATATGCATTAACCAAGTGGTGGGAGATATTTTTTTGTACTTTTACAATTGCATTTTAATTTTTTAACTTTTGTAGTAGAAGTGGTCTGAAAATTTATCCTCCCAAATATTAGGCTGCAAGTTTTACAGTTTCTGTGGCTTTGGTAGAAATCTTCACCCTGTTTCCTAGCCCCTTACACATTAAAAATAACATAGTGGCTTAAATAAGAAGATGAAAAGCAAATTTATTTTTTTCTTTTTGCTTTGTACCTAAGCAGTGTGCACAAATATGGACCCCAATCCTGAACGCTTTTCTGAAATTAACAGTACACTTAGTCATTCCATCCTTATGAATAAAGGCTGCACATATATCTCAGGGAACAGAGAGATCCTGTGTTCACATTTCAGTGGTACCAGGCTATTAGTTCTGTGCAAGATAGATATGAGCCTCATTTCTTATGGTACTACAACTTTCTTGCCTACAGCTTTGTATGAGAGTTTAGTCAGGCCAATTCAACACATTATTAGATATTGGTGTTTGAAAATTTGCGGCTATCCTTTACACTGTATCCCACACAGTCATTTCGCTTTTGCTTTTCTGCTGTGTCTTGTTTTTCTCTTCTCCTTTTTTGTGCCTCTCTGTTGCTGTCTTCTGCCTTTCAGTGCGTTTCTACTGCAGCACCACTGTGTTTAGCTCATGGCAACTCCTGAATGTGTCATTACTTTGAAGGAATTGAATCCCCTTAAGTTTACTTCACCAACTCTCTCAGAGAGTCTGACAGCTGACAAAAACAGAGGAAAGCTCAGCATGAACATGCGTATGAATGTGAACAGGCCATGGCTTGCTGATAACAACATTGCCCTTGCTTTGTTTTAAAATTTATTTGTAAATGCAAAATATGGGATTCCCTCACCTAAAATATACACAGTAAACTGTTTTACTGCCTCATGAATAAGCTTTTCTCATTTTGCTTCTTGCTTGTTCCTTCCATTCCCTGAACAATGTTCAAATTCAGCCATTTAGATCATGTGTAGCACAAGATGTGTAAAAGAAGTAAAGGGTTTCCAAGACCTCTGTGATTCTACAAGTGTAATCTCAATGGTTCCCCAATTTATGCCATTCTTTTCCATTGTACTTGGGTTTTTGTAACATCATCACTTCTGTAGTGTCATCTTGCATACATGTTTCTCAGTGGGGTGTCTGCTGCCAGCACTAGTTAGTGTCTTTCAAATTAGTTTTTATTGCTGGTCTCTCTCTTGTCTTTCCACTTGTCTGTGTGGCTGCCTGATGGCAAGTCAAAGATGTCGTGCTGCTTGGTATCATCTTGTGGCTTTGCCAAGCCCTGTTATGTGCTTTCCTCTTCTAATGTCAACAAGGGCAGCTTTTAATTGTGATCACCTGTCTCCCATTTCAAATGCCTGCTACAATCTTTGTCACCTTTCCTTTCCAGTCTCTCCAGCACATTTCCCTTTCTAACATGTTTAGATTTCTGATGTGAGACTTTAATAAAGGTTCTGTTTTGCTCATCGAAGAATGAAACAAGGAGATCACATTGTGTAAGTGCTGTGCTGTGGCCACAGCTATTACATCTACAGATTTAGTTGCAGATGTCGGCAGTTTTAAGAATTGTGAATGATCTGGGCTACTCAGCTACTGGACCTGGAGATCAGAGCAGATGTCTACCCTGGAGAGTGACTCAGGTTTTTTAACAGGAAGAAACAGTAGCTGCATTTGCTGGGAACACTTCAGTATGTTGTCCATGCTACCTTTATTATAAATGGTAAGGATTCATTTATATATAGTGAGTTAGTGATCTCATTTTTTATTAAACCAAATGAAAAAGGAATTTGTTGCTTTCTGTAGCAAAATCTACTATTGCATCTATCATGCAACACATCAAGGAATAATTTTTGTATTCTAGTCATTGACAAACGGCAGAGAGCTAGTGTATGAATCCTCTTGAGCTGCTCATTTAACGCATCTCAGCCTATTCAGGAATTTATTTGGAAAGTACATGAGAATGTTTCATTAAATTATGTTCCGTTGTTGTTAAAAGTATCAAAACATCCAAAAACCCCTAAAGGTGATAGATTAGGTCACTCCTCATCTTATTGTAGAGTTTGTTCCCCTTGACAAAAGTAACATAAATGGGTTAGTATAGAATATTCAGTTCTGCCTAAGAAAGAAGTATGTTAGAGTCTGTGCTCAAAACCTGAGAAAAAAACATTCAGAAAAAATCTGAAGAGAGATCCTTGTTGTTTGCATTTGTCTCTATGGATTGTAAATTGCTGTATCAGGATATGCCCTGGGTGTTTTTTTCCTCTAAAGGAGTGTTTCTGTAAGGCATTAGACACATGGGGTTTTTTTGATACGTGGAGTGGAATTTCCAGTAGCCTTCCATTATGGAGATTATAGAAGTCTTATCTGTGTGTTTTACTTGGCTTTCAGCATTACTGCTCTTGAAAAGATTTATTTCAGTAGACAGGGCTACAGCTTGAAACGTTTCAGCTGCTTTTATCTTAAGCACTCATGGTAATGATTGCTTTGTATTACTATCTTATTATCTGCCTATTTATCATTTCATATGCAAGATATTTTTGTGACCAGGTCTGATGCTGAACCAGAACTTGAGGAAAGCACAAAGAACTTTGCTTCAAAAGAAATCTTATTTCTTAATGATATATATGTAAGACCATTCAGGAAGTTAATGCAGTACTTTTCCCTGATGTAAAATTTTCAGTGACTTATGTATATTATACAGTGTCTTTTGGACAAGGAAGCATATATTTCTCATTTTAAGAAAAATATACTTTTTTTTTTTTTTTTTCTCCCAGAAGCCCAACGAAATTTTTAATTTTAACTTATGAGAGTATCTAGAGGCGAAATCAGAATTGGGCTTTTGTGTGCTACGGTACATAGCCATATTATGAAATGATGGATTCTGCTTCACAGAATTAACAGTACTGAGGGGAAGATGGGAATCTCAGTTAATCTGAGATGAAGGTAGAAGTGCCATTTTAAATATTTCTGAATCATTTCAGCATTTGGTGTCCCAATATTACCTGTCTTATCAGTGATGAAGGATTATCTCTTCATACTTTTGCAAAAGGACTTACAGACCTTGCCTTATTCATTTATATTTTCAGAATGATGGATTATGATATGAGTCATTCAATGTTTGGTGCTAGAACAAACCCTGAATCGAACTTTTCTTTTTAATAGAGAGATATATGCAAAAACTAAGCAGAAAAGAGCTACATAAACCATTGACAGGAAACTTTTTCACTATTCAATACTTTGGAGTTTCGTTTTTTATGCAGAAAAATTTCACTAACTTCAGAAGGACAGAATTACTTACGGGAATAAGTTTACTTTGCTTCTATGTGTGTAAAAAAGAATTACTTTCTGAAAATATATAGAGTTCATACATGTGCCACCCCAAAACAGCAGCATTCTGGGCATTCTTGGTTGTGAACATTAGGCATAAACCAAAATTGCTGACATTAATTTCAAATATTTTTTTTTTCTGAAAGATAGGAAAACTAAAAAACAACCCTGACATGGTAAATAAAGTATATTTTAAATCATTAGGTTACATTGTGGAAAGTATTTATAATTAACTTTTGAGGTGCTACAAGCTTTGTGTTAATTAGGCAAACTTACTTCTCCATTAAATAGACAGATGGATGACACACTTCATAAAACACCAATTCTTATTGGCAGTAGTTTGTGTATCAATCAATATTTGCCCAGTTGAGAATAGAATTTTAAATATCAATATACAGTTCAGCTATATAAACATCTGTATCAGAGTCTTGTGGACCAAAATGTTGTGTTATAAATTGCCTTTTCTAGTATTAAATTCATAAATATTCCATTCCAGGTCTAATTTTTTTCTTGTCTTTAAGTCAGTGCAAAACAGAAAAAGGAAATAACTAATCTACCAATGATGACTGTCATCCAAGCAGACAGTGTTTGGCAAAATTTAAGTGTTAAACTGCTGCTGCTGAGCAAAGAATTAGCTGGATGGCATGTATAATCCTGGTCCCCAGTGACTAGAGATAGCAGTATTCACAAAAATCCTTTTCTGGCAAGTAGAGTATTTTAAAAAAATGTGTCTTGAACCTTGCTTAGTGATTTTAAAATTGACTTTAATTTCTAGTGCTATTGGTAGCAAGTCAGACAACTCATACTGAAAAATTCCAAGAGCATGAGGAGCTACAACTCCTTGTTAAATATTTTATCAAGGAAAATGTCAGAAAGATACATCAGACACTGCAAAACACATGCCTGCTTCCAAAAAAGTAAGATTGAAGTAAGACAGGATGGTATATACACGTCATACACCATATTAAAGGAAAAAAACAAAAGGTAGAAATTATTTTTTAAGCTGAATGAGAAATATATAGGATAAACTGGGTATTTGTTCACTGGTAGTATCATCTGCAACTTTCACTAAACATAGGAACACTAATAGAAGAGGTAACAAATGCTGTATTCTGGAAACACTTAAGAAGTCAACATTGACATCATGATCTAATCATCTGTTACCTAAGTGCTGCCTTCTAAAATAATTTTAGTTTCTATCATTACTGATATTAGCAAGAAAAATCTCAGACACAACCACTGTTTGGGTGAGGATCACCTGCAGAGAGGGCTAAATTAAGCCATATGCACTCAATGAACTCTCAAATTAAAGCCCAAGTGAGCCCTGAGTGACACCTAGACTGACCTGCTGAGGGTTGAGAGCTGAGTATTCTCTAGGGAATAGTTATGCGGCCATAGAATTATTTATATGGCAAGTTAATTGATAATATTTGAGTAATAAATATTGTACTATATATATTATTGCTATGACTCAGATTTCAATTATTTCTCTTTAAAAACAATTTGTTAAAGATTTTTTTTGGTTTTTTTAAGGTTAAAATTATACTTGAAGATCAGAAACTTGCTGGGTATTTTATTATGTGATTAGTTACAGGAATGTTTTATTTATTCTGTATATCACATGTTAAATTTAGGCATTAAGAAAATATGGTGGTTTTTTTTTTTTGTTTTTGTTCTTTTATGGGAAGTTCTTGCATGAGGAAGCTTTGAAAACCATGCAGTGAGGTCTCTTCCATTCCTCACTCTGTGCACTTTATTCAGAAAGCAATGATCTTTAGCATGAAGAGTTAATGGCCATTAATAATGGCCTCTCAGGAAGATCATATTTTTATATAATTGAGATGAATTTGGGTCAGAATCAGTGGTAATCAGCACAGGCAAGGAAAAGACGTCATTACAAGGAATAAGGTCAAATCATGACATGGTTTAGTGGTTTTGATAGGGCTAGGAATAAGGTTGGACTTGATGATCTTGAAGGTCTCTTCCAGACGAAACTATTCTATGATTCTGTGATTCTATGATTCTATGTGCCAGAAAGGAAAAACATTAAAAGGTGTAGTCAAGATTTGGCATATTCTCAGTAAGGCATAGTCCTGACATCAATGATTTGCCTTCACTAATTAGTTTAGCACCCATGAGACTGCATGTTGGTGAGAGATAAATTTCAGTCATTCTTTTTCACTTATCCAAGTGTCTGTCATTGAAAGCTAGGGTCATGTTCATATTTTTCCACCAAATATCTTTTCTCATTGTTTATTCATGCTTTCATACATGAGACCCAAGGAACCACACCTTTAGTCAATGAAAGCCCTGTAGCTTGTTGTTAAAACTTGTTAGACTCAGCTGCTGCCTGCTTTCTTAGTTCAGGGCAGTTGTGATCTGCAACAGGGATCTGAAGGAAAATGGAAGCAGTAGTAGCTCATGCCTAAGGAAGACTTGGCTTAGATAATCTGATACTACCATGGTACTTCTGATAAGAAACTGAGTGCAATTGTAAACCAATGCTGTCAGAGTGAAACAGGCACTATGATAACTCACCATGCCTTGGAATACAAGGTTGAGCTATTAAAAGGTAAGACACAGACTGGTATCATGTGTACAGCTGAGCGATAAACCGTGGTATCTTACCTATCACCTTCTGTGTCACTTAACAGAGTGCTGTGCATCAACACAGAGGAAAAGGAAAAGAGAATCTCCATCTCATAGTCTGTTCTCTGTGAATAATACAGGAGCTGAAATATGCTTTTTTTTTAATCTTCACTCTGTTCTTCATCTCAATCCCTCTCCTTTTATGTATGAATGCATTAGGTATTTCCTAGCCATCTACTTGAAGTGTCACACCACAGAGGATGATTAATGGTTAACGATTAGGAGAGATGAGAAATCCAATGCATTACAAAGGAGAGATAGAAAAGTTGATGTTTATGGAAGAGATCCTTAAGAAAGGAGATTTAATCCATCAGAGAGGAGACTGCCCTTATTCAGTCATTCGACATGCTAAGAACATACAGGCAGTGGTATCTTTATGGTTTTTAATACTTTCTACGTTTAGCCCAGGGCTATATAATAGCAGTTACTCTATCACCCCATGACCCGTTCCAGACAAGAAGGGGGAATTGGGAAAAAGAGAGGAGACCTATGGGTTGAACTGAAAACAGATTCAATGAAGCAGCAAAACTAATTCCAGGATTGGCATCGCAAATATGGGCCCCCCAAGCTAAAAGTAATTCACCCTCATTCTGCCAGTCCAGGTCTCCCTGAGCCACCTTAACCTTAGCAGCCTGGTGCACTGTGTGGTTGTTTTGATGTTCTTCAGTGGCCTCGCTCTTGGGTATGTGGGCATCTACATCACGTATCTTTACCACTAGCTTGTCTAATTGAGAAGCAGTATCTTGCCAGAATTAGGCATCCCAGATGGGTTTGCCTCTGCACTGCCATTTGTTTTAACCACCCCCATAGGGTATTTGCTGCCTTCCATGAGTGTACAGGTAAAGTACTGGCCATTTCTCTCATTCAGCTAGATCGAAAGCCAGCTGGATGGCCTTTACTTCAGCAAAGTGACTCAATTCACCTTCACCTTCAGCTGCTTCTGTGACTCATCATGTGGGACTCCACACAGCAGCCTTCCACCCACCTGGCATGTCACTTCTCATTTTCTGATATTTCCTGAATGATGGGGTCTCTTCAGCACACGTTACCTTCTCCCCTGGTGACATTCCAAAATCTTTAGCTTCCAGACACTCCATGATTACTTCCAAAATTCCCAGGGTTCTGTCCCATCAAAACCAAGACAGATACCAACTGCCAGACATTGCTTAGCAGTTTTCAGTTTACAGGCAAAATGATTTGATAGCTAGTGGAATCTTTGCACTGGAGAAGTGTTACAGAATTATAATAATGATAGCAGAAAGTTTTCATTACTGCGTAGCACTTTTAAACTTTTTTCTAAACTCTGGGATGAGAGATTAGTGGGATTTAAATCAGTGCTTTTACATCAAAACTACTTATGACCTGGTGTAAATATGAAATTAGCTTTTTACTTGTAGAGAGGAACTGGAAAAAGTAATATAAACACTTAGGAGAGGAGAGATAAGTTTACAGCATATAATAAAAGTAGAAATGTAAAACTATCCAAACATCAAGAAATACCAGTGTGCAAGATACACTGTATTTCCTCTATTATTGATAATATTGAGTCATCTGGCAGAAATATTCAAAATTTTAGTTTACCAGGGTTAAAAAAAGGAAGAGGTAGGGGCAACAGGTAAATAGTTCACCGTGAAACTAGCCAGATTAATTTCTGAGAATGAGACATTCAGAAGAGTAGCACCTGGGTTTAAATCTATACCACATCAAGCGGTTCTATACCACTAGAGCAAGCAACTAGGCTTTATAAAAATCAGCTTTTCCCTATGTGATAGAAGCCTTCCGATTTATTGCATACGACTCTGTATATTAGGACCACATAGAAAAGGCAATAGTATTTTCAGCGAACAATGTTTTGGACAAACGGTTTGTTTTCTAGGTCCTCTGCCTTTGTGGGACTAAGCATGGATCTGCAAATACATGCAAGTTTTTGAGGAGGCTATGAAGTAATATCGTGTCCTTCATAACCAATATACAGCATCTATGTGTCGATCTCTCTTTGAAATCTGAATCCAAAGTAGGTATCTTGTAGTGGCATGATACAGTTCAGTAAGTTCTGCACATCCTTGGAAAAAAAAACAGGGAAGCAAAGAGAGAAGTATATCAATTCAATCAAAAATCTTGCTGGAAATAGATGGAAGGATTTCAAAGCTAAAAAAAAATTGCAATTCCAAGGTGATCCATATAAACAAAAACCACAGGAAATAAGAGGATGAAATGGGACTTTCTTTTGTCACACAAAAGGTTGCAAGTGGAAGAAAATAACATTTTTGTACAGTTCTCTTACAATGTAGCATTTATAAAATTATTTAAATCACCCACAACTTTCATTATTCTTTGATGATAATCTTTTAAATAAGTGCTAAAGCCTTATTGTATATTTTTTTTAATTAGTAAAAGCAATGTAAAGAGAAAAAGGAAAGGATGATATCAAGAAAAAAAGCACTGAGAACTTTTCCCCTGAGACTAAAACACAGCGAAAAGTCTAACCTAGCAACAGGAAAATTAATCCAAAATGGAGCAAGCAAACAGTATAGAAATGAAAACAAGACAGAAGTGACATCTTGTACCTTGATGCAGTGCTGCTTTATCTCTCATTGTCATGATTACATGTTACAGAAGATACCTGTAAACCACAGATTGTACATTCAGTGCTCATTCTTTGCTTGCATACAGTTATTCCTCACTACTCCTTGCAAGCTTTCTTCTCTTTCCACCACTTATGTATTTGTAGAAGATAAATCTTTTATTCTTTCCTTGTGCTTCCTCTGTATTGATGTGTGGTTTCTCATTTCATATTTAAATTATGAACTCTTTAGTACAGGGGTGTTTGCTGTAGCTGTGCCGTGCACAGCAGGGTCCTGATCAAAGAGTAAGAATCACATTACAAATGACTGTTACTAATAATAACAATGAAAGTGTTTAAAAATACTTTATTAAAGGTGTGAGCAAGGACCTATTTGATGGTCAGTTTTCCATCTTCTCAAAGGTCTGGTATCATGCATCTGGTTTTATACTGCTAGAGATGATAGGTACTCTGTGAGAGTGATCTGAGAATCTTTGATTTAGGCTTTAAAAGATTAAGCCATAAAAATGCTAACAGAAAAAAACCCAATTCCAGTCCCATGTGGACTGTGTTTCATAACTATTCTGATAATTTCCATGGAGCTGCATCCAACTTGCATGAGAAGACATCAGGCGATAACCAAAGCAGCAGGGAATAGTAAGGAGAAAATTCATCACTCCTACTAGAAAGCCTCAATCTGCAGGATTTAAGATGAGGGGGAACAGTGGGAATGCTTGCAATGTCAAGGGGCAAGAGCAAGAGGAGGTCCTGGTTTTACTCAAATTAATATTTCAAGCTTCTACTGGTTACAGAAACATGATTTTGTCCGTATTTAGGGGACTGACAACAGCTCATAAGGTACAGACTATCCCGGTGACAATCATTCCATGGGAACTGGAGCAGCTCTGCTAGCGTGGGTTAAGAACAGGCAACCTTCAGATCACTGAGCTGCCTCATGGTTAACATGCTATTACAGATCGTAGACTCATGGAATCATTTCAGTTGGAAGAGACTTTTAAGATTATTGAGTCCAACCATTAACCCAGCACTGCCAATCCCACCACTACACCATGTCCCTGAGCACCTCATCTACATGTATTTTAAATACCTCCAGGGATAGTGCCTCCACCACCTCTCTGGGCAGCCTGTTCCACTGCTTAAGAACCTTTTCAGTGAAGAAGTTTTTCCTAATGTCCAACCGATAAGGGTCTTTGAACTCTGTCAAACTAGTCAGGGATTTAAAACTGCTTTTCCATGGCCCAAGTGAGGTTACTCAGTCTCCTGGTCTGGCTTTGGCAGCAAGACTGGCTCCTACATGCTAACAGCTGAAGAGGGCTCAGAAGGGAGTTAGACATTGCGCAGTTTGGCACTGGCATGTGTTAAGTGGGTTTGTTTTACGTGGAGTGGTAGTGATGGAGGGGGTTTAGATGTATGCCAGATGAGGCAAGGTTTTTGTAACTAACAGCAGTGCATAAGTCTTGAAGTTAATGTAATCCTTTAAATACCTTAGTCCCCGTGGCAAGTAAGGACTACCAGTTACTTGTCTAGTCTTCTTTTATGTATTGCAGACAACATGAAGTCCTTCCTTGCTGTATCCAGTGGGGACTGACTCAAGGGTAGTGAGAAAGGCAGTAGGCCAAAAATCAGATAAATGTCAGTCTAAGCAGTCAGTTGGATTACCTGAAAACTTTATCAGTGCCAGGGTAATTGGTTTTAAAAGTAATACAAAGGGCCAACTCCACTGGAAAATGCAAAACTTAGTCATAGTGGACATACACATGAATTCTGACATATTTTGAGTGTGTCGGACCGGTGCACATTGGCAGATCCACCACGAAGGATCTTGGGTGTGCTGAAATCTCCATGTTTTGCGATGAAATAAAGTTGTGTTATGAATTCCTCGCAGGTAAAAGTACCCACTGCTGCCACTGTGCCTGGGCTCCATTCACACACAGCCACTGTGGGCATCTGCTGCCTGAGAGCATATTACAAAGAGCTTTGGTTCTGCTTCGTGCTGTGCGCGCAAAGCTTGGTGAAGAAAAATTTTTTGATAAAGGGAAATCTTAATAGTTCTTCATTTAACTTTTTTATTATTATTACTAAATGCATGTCAATACTGCGTTTACTGTGTGATCAAAACCAGTCTGGTCATTTTCACTGAAAGAAATTTTTAATCCTGTTCCATGTATATCCAACAGGTATATTTTGTGTGGCATATGCTGGTACTTCTGCAGAGTGTAATGACATTGGGAAAGAAAAGTAAAGGAAGTTTTGTTGACGTAAGGAAGTTCTTTCCACTTTTCCTTCAAGTATTATATCTTGTTCAGAGTTTCATCTTCCTTTTAAATTTGGGAATTTTCTAGAGGAAACAGTTAAAATAACCAGTGTTTTTAAACCTTGGAGCTATGATTTGATCTTCAGATCTCTTCTTCCATGTCAGTCCAAGTATGCAAGTTGCCACATCAGTCAGAATCCAAAATAATTTTTTATATTCCACTAGTACTTTGTTAAATATACTAATCTTGCTTGTTTTGTTAACTAGCCTAATACTTCTCAAATATAGTATGTATTGAGGTACAGAGTAAGTATTCTCAAAAATCCTGATCTGATATGACCAGCATGCTGAAGCTGGCAGAGATGCCTGGCCCATGGAGTCAGCTCATCCTTTTTTCTGTCTTTATTGATGGCATTGCCTTGAAATATGTAAAGAACTAATCTGTAAAAGCGTGTGTGCTGGGTTATATAGTTAGCTGTTTATATCCATATTTATTAAACTCGTGTCTGCTTTCCAAGCCTCAAGGCATATTTACATCTTTGAAAACATAATCCAAATAAGTTATTGCCATAGTTGCAGGCAGTCTGTGTTCAAGTAATCACCAGTTGTTGCTACAGGAAGAGAAGGCAAAATATTGTCCTTATAATATAAGTCTTTTAAAACACTGCAGAGCATCTGTATCAACCATTAATTCAACATAAGGCTCTGTTAGACAGTTGTGCGCTCTATTTTATGAAGATCCAGGAATCAGGAAATACCCTAAATACTTACAATTTAAGTCTTAAGCACGATAAATAGATTTAGTAACATAAGGGCATATGCCATTCATATTGGTGACAATAAGGTATCTGCAAATTTCTGATGTCACGACAAATATTTTAAAAATTAATCTAATTTTTTTTTAGCTGATTTTTATGTAACTTTTCTGTACCCAGAAGACATGCAACACTACTAAGTTCATTGGAAAAGAGACTATCTTCTTTGACCCCAACCTGAGTTGACTTTCTCTGGGTTATAGTTACTGCTGTTGTGGGAGAAACACAAATAATGAGGAGCACTTCTTTTCTCAGGCAACGTATCTTCTCTGTTTAGGGTGCTTACTACATTTGGAAAAGAAACCAGTAGTATTTTAGGCTTTCCTCATGGGTCTATAAACTGAGCTAACCTGATACATCAAAAGCCTTTCACATCGAATGATGTAGCTGTGAAAGGCACTCAGTGTTTCAACACTCCAGTGTGTATAGCAGACAGCAGAGGTGATCAAGAACTTGTACACATGAAGTTAATTTCATAATAACGAATTATATTTTTATACCATAATTAGCATTTGTTATTGTTTCTATTAATGACGAGGCCCCAGATATGTATCAGATGAAACGAACAAGTTGACAGAGAATAAATTATTGAGAAGACAGTAAAGTTGAGAAAAGTAATTCTCTGTCATTTTCAACCAAAAAAAAAAAAAATAGTTTGGAACCTTAATCTAACTTCAAGTGATGTTTAGTCTTAACTGATTAGGAAACAGAGAACAGGAGAAAAACAACTTGAAACCACTCAGAGTGAAAGAGTGGAAAAGAAATAGGGGACAGAGAAGTTGCTGTTACTGAACACTACCTGAGTGCTCTGTTGGTATAGAGAGCATGGCAGACATTGTCAAGATTTTGTAGTTACCTAAGTGTGTTCAATGAAATATTTTTTTTTCCCTCCATGTATATATTTCATAAAGTAGTTGAAATTTTGTAGCATGATACCCTGAGTCTGCTAAGTTAATTTCCTTAGACCTAAGGAAAGTAATGCATTTTTCTCAGACATGTCACAAGGAATCCTGTCAAAATTTGCCTGAATGGTTTTGTTTTAAATCATACATAGTTGTGATATATATAGTAAGTGTTCAAGAACCTTGAAGAAAAAGGTCATGGCCTTTTTCTTGTACTGAGTACTCTCAGCTCCTCATCTGAATATGGGTCTTGAAGTGGTCGTTTTGGCCAATCTCAGATATGAGGTGTCACAGCTGGGGTGTTTTATCACATTCATACCTGTCTTTCTAACTGTCTTACCAGCCTGACCTCTCTTTTTAAAAATAACTGTGTTTCGCTGGCTCCCTGGAGTTTGATTATTTTGGTTTCTATTTGCCATCTCATTCTTAGTTCTAGTGACAACTGTTCGTTTTGCTCTTAAATATTTTGTCCTTCTGCTTTTATGCTGCTTTTATTGTACAGTTGTTTATCCAACACCCAAAGCAGCTTGGTAGGGAGAACGGAGAAGGAAATTTATATAAATAAATACTGTTGTTAAATGCAAAGGACTGCCTAGCAACAAAATGCAGTAGAATATGTCTCTCCTGGTAGAGGATGGGCCTTTTCTTTGATAAATGGGTGAAATGTTTGGAGGTCTCCCCCTGTGCGCAGAAAGGAGTGAAACATTTGAAGAAAGCCTCCTCCTGCTGTTTTGTTGATCTGTCAATTAATGCATTTTGTGAACCATGCAATGCAAATGAAGGAAATGCCCTGAAATAGTGGCATTTCTCATGCTTTATTTTTACTGCTGCAGCAACAGGAGGGAACCAGCAGGTACTGGTTAGAGCTATTTTGGTCAGTGTCTCTGAATGCAGGAAACCAAAGATAGTTGAATAGTTAAGCCATTAGCAGGGAATGTGTTTCCTAGCAATAGTTTCATGATTTTTATCACAGTCTTTTAAGGATTCAACCTACCATAGGGTTAGGAATTGCAAGTCCAGAGGTCATGTGAATTACTCTTTACATTAGAGGGCCTTGTGCTCAGGGTCAGAGATGCAGAAGCCAGCGCGCCTGCTTTGGTAGCTTAGAGAACTGGACATGCTGGAGAGGGAGGTTTGTGGTTTATGATCTGCCCAGTTTTTGTGCATGGGAAAATGGCTTACTTCACAAAGGGCTGCAGATTTGAACCCTCTCTTCAGGTGCACCATGCAAGCCTTACTTTCTTACCAAGTATAGGTGGTAAAATAAACAACCTACAGATAGCTTTTTTAATCCAATATCCCACTTATTAATGTTTTCATTCTGGATGTAATACTCAGGTTCAGTTCCCCTCTCTGGCTCAGAAGAGATGTACTGCCTTGCAAGTAAGTTTTAGTGCTTTGTCTCTAAGATGCTGTATCATGAGAAGTGTTCAGACTGCTGTGCTGCTGTTGTTCCATTTCACATGGGTTTGTTAAGCAGTAGTAAATGAGTATAAGCACAGATGTTAATCTAACACTACAGTGGAGTAGAGAAAGCATTTTACCTATTGGTTAGGTTACCTACTGGTTAGAAGGTGGAGACCTGGCTTCTATTACCTGCTCCAGTGAATACTGACGTTATTTTTAGGTAGGAGCAGAGAGTAGCATATGGACCTCAACTGTTACCACTGGAAAAACAGATCTTGAAGTTGGTTGTTTTCCAAGTTAAATCATTAATTGTCAAGGACTCTCCCCAGAAACCTGCTAATTGCTGAACTGAGGATAGGTGTGTTGTTTTGTCTAATCCCACCAAATTTTCAAAATAATAAAAAATTGTATCCTCTAAATTTCTTTTCCTTATCCACAATTTATTTCTCGAGTTGTTTTATATGTTTGAAATAAAAGGCAATTGTAATCACAAAAAACTCAAACTCTAAGTTACAGGGAAAGCACAGTTCAGGAAAACAAAAGTCCTAATGCTGTTCTGAGTGAGTTCAGATCTTAAGGACCTCAAAAGACTTCACACCGTGTGAGAGAGGGGACAGCGTTTTTCACGACAACTGAAGAAGACATTAAAGATCGAAGATATGCCCAACAAATGCAACCACATGTTTCAAATGTTTTTGTGGTATATCTGTTTCTTTTTGAAAAAGAAATTAAGAATTCATCAATATTTTTACTTGTGCATTTGCCAATAGTTTTATGGAAAACCAGATTGCATGCAGAGGTTAGCAAATGCAATGTTTGGAAGATGAGATGTGCCTATGATCCCATAGGGATTTTACTGTTGCTGAATTTTCAGGTGCTGAGCAGCAGTACAGATCATTGAGGTGTCATGAAACTTTGTTTTCCAGAGGAGGAGAATTTATTACCCTTAGTTTCCTCCAGTCAATGATTTCACATTGTGCGACTCCCCTTTTACTTGACTCCTCTCTTTCCTGCAACATTGTACTTCAAACTTCTCACCAACTGCTCAATGACCTCCACAGACTCTTTGAAGTTTTCAAGTCCACACTCAATTTCCTGAAGTTCTACTCCAAGATACAACCCCCCCTACTTTCCACTTCCATGTAGCATTTCCAAGGGGAGATTTCTATTCTGATTTGTTGTTTTGTTTAGTTGGTTGCCACCTACATGAGTTGAAGCTTTTGAAGACCTTTCAGAGTTGAGTATGTTGTTCTTGGACTATTAAATAAATATTCCTCCTGAGGTCTGTAAAGAAGGATCCTTCTCAGGCTTCTCTGAGTTCACCCAGCTAATACATTGCTCGAGATTGCTTCTTGACAGCTTGTATTCAACTTGGCTAGTCTGAGATCACTGCTTTTCATTTTAAGACTTTTGCATTTTTCTTCATTGACACCTGTCTATTCTGAACACAGCCCTCAATGACCTAATGTCTGTGTTACTTTTATTGCCATCTTATTTCTCTCTTTCTGCATTCCCTGAAAGTTAGTTACGTTAAAATCCATGAAACGTACCTTGTGTTCTAAGACCATTGCTTTGCAAATCAGTTGATTTGTCCTTAAGTTCTTTGCTTACTTTGAGACCCTCAGTTTAAAATAGTAGTAAATATTAAATTAAGCTCAATAGTTCTGACGCCTTCTCCAGCATGTTCTCCTCTGTAGTATTTCAGAGTTGAAGGATGGGCTTTGTGTGGTCTGCCAGGTTACTGGCTGCATGTGAACTCACTTGAGAAGGGGAGGGTGCTGAGACTGTTGAGAACTGTGAGTAAAACTTTGGAGTCACTATTTGGGGTGCAGATTTTTTTATTAATTTTAACTCTGAACACCACATTTTACCCCTAGGCTCCCTTATTAGCCTTTGGAGAAAAGTAGGCACCTTTGGAGAACAGTGGTTGTAACCCAACATAGGTGCCTGTGGAAGGACAATGTGAGTTGTCCGCTGCTTACGGAGCTCCCCATTGAATACAGAGGGAGCTTAGGCTGACTGTCTCGAACTTAGGCATTTCACTTGTCTCCCCTAGCTCAGCTGTGTAGAAGCTCCATTTCAGATTTCAATTCCCTATAGAAATGTAGGGATTATAGTACCAAATTGCCCTATTTGAATGTGGTGAGGGAGAGCAGATACAGGCTTTCTCACATACCATGCAAAAGAGTGTTTAATGGTGCATGGGGATACTCTGTGGACCCCTCTGCGTTAAAAGTTTATTTCAGGGTTTCTTAGGGTTGCAGGAGATTGATACTGATCTTCTGTGTGGCTTTTCATAAAGCAGAAAACATCAGCATAGACATACTTAAATTGAATTATGCTGCTAATTTGGAATCATGTAGAACTGGTATGAAGAGTTTTGCTGGCAAAAAAAAGAAATCGGCAAAGCTCTTTTGGTATATAATGTATGGATATATAAATATTCATACAAGCATGTGATGAATGTTATATATACAAACACACACGTACATGCATGCCAACTGGAGAAGGGATTAGGAAATGTCTATGTAGACTTTACGCTTAACAACAAAGGTTTGATATTTTATGTACAACTATCCCCTCATATGCACACATAAACAGCAAATAAAATTCTACAGCACTGTATGTAGTCTATAGGAGTTCAAAGTTTAGTGAAAGCATTCATTTATGCACCATCCAAATTATGTATTCTGTACTGCTTTTATTTATTTAAGAATTGTAATTATAGAGGTGATTGAGTTTCTTCTTTTCTGTCCACGCTTAAGAACCAGAATGGCAGAAATACATTGCAAAATACAAGTTCTGTGAAGAAAAGTTGCTAATGAGGAAAAAGGTTGTTTTAGGAACATATCAGAGGAAAGGTCTCCTTCTTCAGTGAGATCAGTCCCTGCTCTTCCAGGCAGCCATGATAGCAATCCCATTCATACCGGTATCGCATTCACTTTGCCTGTATTAGGCCATTATTGAGCTACTGCTTTGCAGCTTCCCTGAGTCATCTGTAGGTAAGTAGTGAGTTACTGTCCTGGTTTGAGTTAGACCAGAACTAATTCTGTTCAGTGATTTCACTTTTCAGCTCAGTCACTTCTAAGTCACTGCACTTTCTGAAGTTAACGCCAGATTTTCTCAGACAGTGTCTGCTTCCAGCAGTGATAACACTCTCTGTTTAGAGTTGATACCAAGGACTGGTGTCCCAATTGAGGTCACTACTAAATCTTGTGCAATGTTAGGGGTGCAGAAAGTAAAAGGCAGCACCTGCAGGGAGAAGTAGACAGGACAGGTGACCTTAAACTGACCAATGAGACTTTCCATTCCATGGAACTCCATGCTCTGTTCCAGTAATGCAGGGAGGAGTGGAGCTGATTTATGCTGGTTTTTAAAAATCATCTTGAGATCATATGTGACTTAAGAGAAAATCTCTGAAGAGCCTGGTTGTTCTGAATATAGAAGTTTATTTCACTAAATTAAATTTCTCAGTCAATAATTTATGAATATCTACTCAGTATAAATGTTTTTATTGCCTGGATATATGTAAAACTTTTTTTTTTTTCCCCTTTTGACTAGAACTGAAGAGCATGAGCACTCTGACCCTCTTAGCTAAGCAAACTGTCCACAACGTTTTTGGAAGGCAACAATGTGATATGAAAATTATGTTAGTAGGAAAAGAAATAGTTTCTTTACTATTTCTGTAGTTTCTACTATGGAGTGAATTTTGAGTTTGCAGCTGTAGCTATTTTCTTCTGGGCTGTGTTAACTACCCATAATTAATTGTGTTAATGACCATTTGCTTAATATGGTTAATGTAGATTTAAGACCAATAGGATAATAGATCCTGTCATTGGAGTTTGTCACTCATTTTCACAGTTCACCCAGTTACCTCTCCACTGAAACCAATAGTTTAAGATTTACCTACAGATTTCCCAGATGGGCATCTGTTCTTGGTTTGGGAACGTGAAGAGGTGGAATGTTCCCACCACCTCATCTGGAGATTTGTCACACCGTGGCCTTTGGCTTGTCCTCACTGCTGTTGTTGCTGCGGGTACATGAGCTGAAAATGAAAAGTCGATAGTTCTGGCAGTGATGTCTGCAGTAAACTAATCAGCATTGGCTGGATTGAGATGTCTGGCTGGTATTTTGTGGAGAGAGGTTTTCTACATTACTGGTTGTCAAAATAAGTATCGACAAAACCTTGCCTGTGGAGGTTAGCAGCCAGTTCTGTCTTACTCTTTGCTGTCATTTAACGGGATATTTCAAAGACCTGGTTCATCCTTATTACCTTTTTCCAAGTAACCATCCTAAAAGTTGCTGTCAATAAAATTCCTACCTTGGCTTGTGAACCTGCCTAACATGTAGTTCAGAGAGAGCAGGCAGCCAGGAGGGAGGTATTCCTGGAGAACCTAAACCCTCGGGTAGGTTTTTTCTCACAAACTTGGTGTTAAACACTTCACTGGCTTTGTTAGATTCAGGCTGGGAGATAAGCTATTTTTGGAACTCTAAAGACCTGCATCTTTTCTTTTTCCCAGACAGAAGTCATTATTTGAAAGTAATCACATAAAACCCCTTCTCTGCACTATATATTTGTAGGGATTTCAGACATCTTGTAATGAAATGCAAAAGTCTCTGTGAGTTGTTTTACGACCTGTGTCTTTGCATTCAGTATACTTGGCAAGTTGTTCTGAATAATTTAGTCTATTATGTCTGGATTTAGCTGCAGCTCCTGCAAGATTTATTTTGATATAGACTACTTTACCATTATGCTTTTACAGGGTTCCTTTTTCTGGAAATCACAGGCATGGTCTTAAAATTAATTGGTAGATTTTCCTTGGTTTTAGTAAAATCCTGTATTCCATAGTGCATTTCTTTATTCGTAGAATGAAACTAGCATGTTCTTAACCTTGTTAAAATGTGTCAAGTATTGGGCAAGTGTCTGGTCTGAAGAGATGTCTATCTTTTTCACTTGAGATATTTCAGCTCCTTAAAATGATTCTCTTTCTGCTTCTTGAGTGACCACATCTTTGTTAAGAGAAGATTATAGTAGTGCATCCAATGACAAAGTTTTCTATTTTTTCACATACAAAGTGGGTAAATTAGGTCATTCAGCTGACTGTTGTCATCTACCCAAGTGGCATGTCACACTGAAGAAAATGTGTATCAAGAGATGAAAGAAACAGTTTGATTAGAAAAGTTAACTGGCAGAGGAAGCAAGTATTTTGGAAGATATTTTGACTTTACAACTTCCCTTGATTTTCCACACCCATAATTTTGCAATGGTGTGAAAAATTTTTGCAATGTTCGTAAGCATAGGTACCTGTCACCTAGATAAAATGTTCTGATTAAATTACTTCTATTAATTTTGAATTGCATTTATTGAATGTAATGCCAGCCGTGAAAATGAGGGGTATTGAATGCTTAAGGAGCTCAGCTTCTTTACACTTCACTTGTGCATCTTCTCTTGTCCTTCATGCGCATGTGGCTGGAGCCCTGACTATCCCACCTGCTTACCCATGCATTTAGTGTTATTGCTGGCAGAGCGTGTCTAATAATCTCCATTCAAAACTTGACAATTTGCTTGATCAGGAAACCCACATTTTCACATAGTTGAATATTTAACTGGAAAGTAATCTGAGGCCTTTGTGCGTAAGCTTAGGAAGAAGTAATATCAAATGGAAGAGCGCAGAGCATCTGTGTGATCTATGCTGCTCTTAACACTTGCAGGGACAGATATTTTTCAGTTATTTGGGTAGTTGCCTTTTAGTGAAGTCAAAGTATCCTAATTCCCTGGCTAACTCCTAAGTATCTTTAATATCCAGTCAATGACTGTACATTAATTCTGTGCTTCAAAGCTGACCTACATGAGTCCGGAAAAACATTTTTCCCCTGAGCTCTGTTACATAGATGGATTCTGGTGGGCTTTTCATTTTCAAACACAATTGTTTCTGTTTTCAAAAACCTTGTTTAAACAGATTTGAAACCTTCTGTGGTAATGTGTTGATTTCAGTGGAAACTGCTGATGTCCAGCCAAGTTCACATCTGGCCTGCTTGAAGTCTCTGAACTGCTGAGGTCAGACAGCTCTCATGTCCTCGGGGACTGACTGTTGAGGCTGCCCAGGTTGCTATTGGGATAACTGTATTACAGAATGTGAGGCTGTCTGAAGTGAGCCAATATATGTAGGAAGGATACATACATAACAAAGACAGAGAAATAACTGTCATTTCAAAGCAGATGGTAAGATTCGTTGGGGCAACCAAGCCCATTTCTGTTTGGATTCCCTGAAAAGTATTTATTTGCCTCTTTTGCTTTATGGTGGTGGAATAAATATACATTTGAATGAGAACAAGGAAAGAATAGTATCCCATCCAGACTTTATTTTCTCTTCTCTTAAAGTGGAATGAGACTAGATCTATTTTTTCTTTGGTCTTGGGTTTTTCAGTGTTAGGCATTTTATTCATTGTGCTACACACTGTTATGGTCTCGAGGAAAATTCTAAGCTTCAGACCTTCTCCCTTTCCTGGACGGGATGCTGCAGAAGCATCTAGTAGCTCACAGTGGTCAGGAAGACACCTTTCCTGAGCAAACATTTGCTCCAAAGAAGTTGGATCTTCCAGCTCCAGTAACTCAGTGCCCGTAGCTCCTTAGGCTGGGAGATTTAGTACTTCATGAATGACCACATCTTACTGGTTTAGGATCACCACTCCTTGGGTCAGTGCCATTGAAATCTCTCTTTGTATTTCAGAAGCTTACAGTTAAAGATAAATGGTTTATTCTATTACAGTGAAAAGCTAAGCATTAATTTCTGTGTTTGGAGATAGATACAGAGAATGGGTATGATAACCCATTTTAGCTTGGTTACAGGGTGATTTCTGTTTCTCCTCATTTCCCTAGATGGTTCCCACAGCTGCCTAGGGCAGAGGTCTAGTCCCTTCTGTAATACTAATTCTTAAGCTTTTCTTTCCCCAAAGAGATATACAGACCTAGCGTGTTGGTTTTCTTTGTATCCCCTTTCTCTTGTTGGTTGTCAATTCACCCTTGGGGAACCCTACAACTCATACCATTTAAAACTGATTCAGCCAGGACATCAACTGATGTCTCTCATAAACTAAGGAACTGTTTTCTGACAAAGTTTTAGCAAGTATTAGGAAAAAAAGCCTGGAATGCCCTTATCTACTACTTAAGCCTTGTTGGGAATAACACTTATACATATGTTGTGAACAATCTGTTTAGAGTGCAAACATGTTTCTTTTTAAAGACATTGTGGATTATATGCCAACTTTTTATTATTTGTCTTTTTAATACTATTCATTAGGCCAAATTAAATAGCAATAGTGAAGCTGGATCATTAGTAACTCTAAGCAGAGGCTAGAATTTATGAGAAATAAATACAATTCTAGGCCATGTGTTCAGGTCACTTATAAATTAGTATTTCCAGAGGTGATAGGATCTGTGACATACCACTTTTTCTCTTCAAATTGGAGGACAAACATGACAGCAGCTCAGAAATCATGTGGACATTTATTTTCCACAAAATAGCCTATCGGAGATTCTCTGACAAGTATGAGCTGAGATCTGCCTTATGAACTCAATGTGCGAGTGCAGCCCAGAAAGCCAAACATACCCTGGGCTGAATCAAAAGCAGCATGGCCAGCAGGTCAGGGGAAGTGATTCTTCCCCTCTACTCTGCTCTGGTGAGACCCCACCTGGAGTGCTGTGTTCAGCTCTGGGGCCCCCAACACAAGAAAGACATGAACTTGTTGGAGAGGGTCCAGAGGAGAGCCACAAAGATGATTAGAGGACTGGAGCACCTCTCCTGTGAGCACAATCTGAGACAGTTGGGGTTGTTCAGCCTGAGGAAGAGAAAGCTCTGGCGGGACCTTATAGTGGCCTTCCAGTATCTGAACGGGGCCTACAAGCAAGCTGGGAGAGACTTTACAAGGACTTGTAGTGATAGTATGAGAGTTAATGGCTTTAAACTTGAAGAGGGTAGATGTAGACTGGACATGAGGAAGAAATTCTTCACTATGAAGGTGGTGAGGCACTGGAGCAGGTTGCTCAGGGAAGTTGTGGATACTCCATCACTGGATATGGCCAAGTTGGATGGGGCTTTGAGTAACCTGGTCTAGTGGTAGGTGTCCCTGCCCATGGCAGGGTGTTTGGCCCTTCCAACCCAAAACATTGTATGATTCTATGATTCTGGGGGGAAAAAAAAAAAAAAAAGGCAAAAATAGTTGAAGATATATCAGTAGAAAGGAATTCTAAGTCTGCAGTCTTGTGTCAAACCAGAATGATCTTGAAGGGTCAGTTTTCTTAATCACCAGATAAATCTCACAGGAAGCTAAGTGAGCTCCATTGTAAAAAATATGTTCCATAAAGAGCTTTAGAGATCTACTGTTGCTGCCTAATGGGGCTGAATCCAAAACATAATAAAACTTAGTGACAGCAAAGCATTCTGATGAACCAAGCTCTAGAAGTCTGTCCTTGTATTTTACACCGGTGCTGGTGGTTATGTGCTTATACTGTGTCATGGACTTCCAAAAGATTTTACAGGCACTGTAAAACACTGCCAGAAGATTGCTCTCATCTGAAATGCATTGCCCCCACCAGCAGAATGCCTCCAGTACTGCCTCCTGAGGAGTTGGTTCAGCTCCAATTTAGAGGCAAGAATAAAATCTACTGAGTAGTTACTGTGTGCTTTCCAGAGGCATTGAACTAACGACCCAGCACAACTCTGCTTTAAAATAATGAGGTTTGCAAGGATAACAGGGTCTGATGGTATTGTGTGCCCATAGGTCTATTAGAGTGAAATGTAATGTTTTAAAAAGCACACGTGGTTTAAGACAATGGGATGGAGGTGGAAATGTTCTTATGTAAGTAGCCTAAGGATAAATTCAACCATTACCACACCTCTGGAATGTTTTGTGTAGTTGCACCGGAAATACTCGTTGATAGTACAGGATTGGATAACGAGCTGTGCATTCACTAATATTGAAGCAGATGCCCTGAGCTGTGCATCGTGTTTCAAACAGTGGTATGTGGTGCCCGTAGTGCACACGGGCTGATGAATGCCTTCATTCATGCCCATCTGTTAAGATGGCAGTGTGCCCACATATAAGTGGATTGGTCCCTTTTCTAGAAAGCATCGTGCCAGACTGTTATGAGTTTGGATGGCAAGCTTATCTAACTTTGCAAACAGCATCCCTGTTGCAGGAAATCCCTTCTCAGTATTAGGACGGAAGCATTAATAGGTAGCTTGATGTACTAGGTTACCCTGGAGGATATTTTATATGTTGAAAGAAACTAGTGAAACATGGCAGAAGAAAGAAGTCTGCCCATCTCAAAGCACAGCAGGATACCGAAAGGAAGCATCTGATGGCTTGTTCCGTAGCAGAATTGCCTAGAGACAGCCCAAGCCAGCTATTGCAGTCAGGCAAGGGCAGATGGTCTTGGGCAGTGGAACAGATCGGATGGATCTCTTCACAGTATCTCCTAGGTGCTTGTTAATGGAATTAGCCCAAGAGGCATTACCTTAAATGGCTGTGTCATGTCCTGCATTGAACTGTGCAGAGAACTTGCACCAAATTCTGAAGTTAAATTTAAAAAGTGAGTAGTTTTCCTGTAAAGTTTTTTGGGTTAGCTGGGCACAATTTTAAGAGAAATTTAGTTATTTGAAAATGAGAAAAAAAAATAATACTTTTGCATTGCTTTTATGTAAAGTAGGTGACTTTCACCTCGGATCCATAACCAGATGATGCTGATGGTCAAATTCTGTATCTCATTTCCATGTATCTTAACGTGGACAGCATGCCTGCCCGCAGCACTAGGAACTAGATGACCTTTAAAGGTCCCTTCCAGCCCAAACCTTTCTATGATTCTAAAGCTGAGGGCAAAAATAAGAAGAGTTCAAAAGCAAACACTTCAGAGTTTTTTAAGTTATGGTCCTGCTCAAAATTTTTCAAGTTTAGGTTCAGCATTTGTAGCATAGATGAGTCCATGTATTTAAAAAAATATTTGCTTTTTGACTTATGATCTTTTGAGATACTGCAGCATTGTCCATCCCCTCTCAACATGGAGTGCAGAAATTTGGTGATTGAAAGGGAAAATGACTTTTTGATATATTCATGTGTCTTTTATGGCTTAAGAATCGAAGTAAAAAGCAACTTGTCTTAAATACATTACAAATTCGTTAAATCTGGCTACGGAGTGTTTGGCTTAATCCTCCTAATGCAGATTATTGACTGACATATAGTGAAGCAAATTCCCTAAAATAAATGCTGAAGTACCTTTCCGGTCAGTGGAGATGCTAATTTGAAGCCTTTAGGCCAAAGTTCTGTCCAAGTAGCTACGATCCTGAACTTCTTCAAGGTTCTTCAAAATACCTGCCTTTTCTTTGGGTTATGTATGAAACTCACATTAGTAGGACTGGTTTACTAGATCCCTACAGTGTAAGTAGAAGTTATATGCCTAATTTAGGTAGAGTAAATCCCTGTCAGTGCACCTTGGGGAACTGCACAGCATTAATCAAAATATTTTCACCTGGCTCTGGTGCCCAAGGTGAAGGCCAAAACGAATCACTTTGTAATATGCACAGTAAAGTTCATCTGAAAACCAAGGTAACATTTTGTGTTGCATGGAAGTATTGCTCACTGTTAACATTACAGAGCTCTGATAAGGTGAGAAGTTTTTTTCCTTTAAAGAATCTTTCTCAATGCTGTGTATCTTTTAAGAAGCAATGTCACCGAGGCTATAAACCTCATTATTTGCTCTTATTTTGCAAGAACAGTGTCTGTGATGCTTTTGCACGTTAAATCGTTCAGTGTTAGTTCTCTTTGCACTTTTACTGTCCTACCTGTCCCGTTAACAACCATTTGCCGTAGCGGGCGAGGTGCCCGTATCGACTTCAGCTGTTGTCTTTAGAGAGCGTGTGTGTGTCTGCTCATCATGTCAGCTGAATAACTGAGCTGGCTGATCGCTGTGTCAGCAAACTAAGTCTCTCTTCCATGTCCGTAATTCCCCAGCTCTAAACGTACTTGACAGTTAGCTGGTGACCTTAGGAAGTCTTTTCATCTCTGACTCCACGAGCGGTAGCGTGACTACTGGGAGAATGTTTTGGCGAGGATAATAATAGCTTAAAACACGTTGAAGTTAAAAGCAAACATCTAAATGTGTTTGTCCAAATGACACAGATGAGCCACAGTTTATGAAGTCTCACGCACAGCTGCAGGAACTGGTACATGAACAGGCACTGTTTGACTTCTGCTTTCTAAATATTTTTCCCCCCAGATCTTTGTCGTTTAAGGAACAGAAACTGATGGCTAGTATTTAAATGGATTTCAGGAGCTGGCAAAACAGAGGATATTGCATTTACTTAGGCACAGTAAATAGGTTTTGTGACATCCACTAGCAAAACCTCTGAGCATTTCTAATGAGATTTATGCTGCTGTCATTTCCTAATGCATTATAAAAGCAAAGAGGGAAAATGATTTATTGTCAGCTTTTTGGTGGGCAGAATAGTCTTTCAGAATTGCAGAGGGATTTCCTTGCTCTCCTGAGAGCAGCCTGGGTACGTGGGTGAATCCTGTGCTCATCCTACGCTCCTAGCTTGGAGCTCAGCAACCCTTTGCTACATATTGTTCATCACTTTAAGGAAGGCATATCTCTGGGAAGAACAGTAGGGAATGAGGATTTTGGTGACCAGAAGGTAGAAGATGCTGATATGAAACAAGCCCAAGACTTCTCCATGTTGTGTTTTCTCTTTTTTTTTTTTTTTCTAGTTTGATTTGCTTGGGTTTTTTGTTTTTTCTCTCTAGGGAGAGTGAAGAATGGAATGCAGCAGCCATGCTTTTCACCAGATATAAATTCTTTGCAAGAATGTGATTCCATCAACATGAAAAACTTGAGCATGGCTTTTGGTGTACTGAGCTTCCAGGGCAGTGTTTCTGTAGCCCTTTGGCTCCAATCCATTAAAGATTATTCAATTTAAAAATTGCGCCACTAAAATTCACGGTGCTTACAAGGGACTTAATGCTGACAAGATCTTAGAGAGGGCAGACACCTGAACATGCTGCTGAGCCCTGATGGGAAGGGGAATGACATATTCTTAGAATAACCTTCTGAAAAGCCCAAGAAGCAAGCAGAGCAAAAGTATAGCAATTCTTGTAGCTCGAAGACTTGGTCTGTGCCAGACTTTGTGCAAATTATAGAAGACTAGGTAGAAATGGATATTGGCCCTTGGGAGGGCATAGTAACTATTCTCCATCATATAAAGACAGGAAGACCTAAAAGGGAATCAAACTTGGATCAAGTCTTACTTCTGCAATGTACTTGACCACTGACTGAAGGTATAGTTAGAATGTGTCTACACTGAAATGGAAAATGAGAGTATTTGTCACCTTGCCTCTGCTGCCACATGCCAGCTCACACCATACAACATTTGAAGTGGTGTTTTCTTGGTTGATAGGTAGCCAAGTGCCTCAGCTGCTCATACAAATGGTTCAGTGCAAATCAATGAGATTTTCTAGACACAAGCATATATATTAATATTTCAGCAAGCAACTACAGATAAAATGGCTGTGTCAGGTTGCATGGCAAAGAGATCTGTGGCCCTTGTTCAGAAAATTCTACTCCTGCACAGTTTTCAGACCTTCCCATTTCAATCATCTGAAAAATTCTGCTTTCAGAGCAACTCTGAAATGTTCGAAGTCTCTGTACACCAGTCTTTTCTTGACATTGTTTTTCTAGTTTGGAAGAATTGAAGATGAATCAGGGTGTTTTCTACCCCCTGGCAAACCTCAGGAGGCAGGTTACTGCTAGAGACTTTGCTCTGGTTCTGCAACTGTCCTAACGTGTGTAACTCTGTGTTAGGATAAGAGGCCATTACTGTCAGTCAGGTCTTCATGAGAAACTTCTTGCTGGATGCTGTATTTACCTGAGCATGTATGTTCCTGTGTGTTTGGATTCCATTTTGGTTTTCCATCTGATTTTCCAAGGAGAAGTGGGCCTTCAGCTGCACACTGTTCCTTCCCTACTTATAGAATTTGCCAGATTGACAGAAAATGTCTACTTTGAAAGACATCGGCACAATAACAGTGGAAAAAAAAGCAGATTAGATTTTGTACCACGGTTTGATTCAAGAAACTGTATTTTTTAAAGAAATAGCTCGATTCTGCTGTAGAACAAAAAAAAAAAAGATGCCAGCAAAGCATAGCAGCTTCTTCTATCTCTCCCCACCCACATGTCTGCCATTTTTGCCCCCACTCGCCGAAATATGTCTATGTCACCCAAAGGACGTAGTCCTGGGCTTTTGGCCAATATCCTGTGCTTGAATTCCCACATAAAAAAAAGCATTTACTTAGGAAAATAATATCATGTGGCAGCCGGTAGGCACAATAATACCTCTACTGCCAGACTCTAAATGAAGCTGTGGCAGATGGCCTGAAATGTTTCAGTGCTTTGTTCTCTAGACTAGGATTACCCAATTAATTTATACTATGGTGCATTGGGTCGTTCTACCAGGTTCTGGTCAGACGGGTGAGATGCACTGGATCTAGCTTTGCTGCACCAAGCAGGAGCTGCAGCTGGGGTAAGGGCAGCGTACAGCCAAACCCCTGGGACTGCAGGCTCCTGCTTAGCTGGACAAGTGGGGAGGAATATGGGATGTCCCTCAGGGACAATGTCTGTTGGAATGAGAAGAAATGGACTCCTGGTTCAAATTGAGACCGAGTCCACGAGTTGGGCATCTCTGTTTTAGAGAAAGCTGACACTTTACTTGGTAATGATGCTTTTGCATGCACTACACCTGCAGAAGTAGCTCTGTGTTACTGTTTATTGAGTGTTGTCCTCAGGCACGGTGCTTGGTAGATAGAGCAAAAAGGCCAGTAGGACCTGGCTGGTTTTGAGATTACAGAAGTCCATAAGTGAACAAAAAGGTTATTTTCTTTAAGAAAGTGGTGATGCATAGGGAGATTTGGTATATCTTAGGGAAAATACCTGGGGAAGAATGAGTCAAATAAGAGATAGAGATTTTGATGTTTTGGGCAGACAGAAGTTAGTGCAATCATATTTAGCGTGGCAAAATAGTTGTCAGAGAAAAATGAGCAGCTATCATTTTGCTAGGTT
Organism: Actenoides lindsayi; assembly: GCA_025331215.1. Classification (NCBI taxonomy): domain Eukaryota; kingdom Metazoa; phylum Chordata; class Aves; order Coraciiformes; family Alcedinidae; genus Actenoides; species Actenoides lindsayi. Next base: position 50,215 of record WTSP01020156.1, read on the forward strand.
TATTATTAGGAGTGACTTTGAAGTGTAACCAAATAAAGGCAGTCCATCAAACCAGAATTAGGCCAGCTGCATATTACTGGAATAGCTGAAGGAAAATGTCATTGTCTCTTCTATTCTCTTCTCGGGGTACGTGTTTTCACTTGGTTAAGAAAAGTCAGTAGAATTGCATTTAAAACTGTTGTCATTTCACAGTCTGTCACGGGGCTTTTGCCAGCTCCCTTCCGAAGGAGCTGGTGCCTAGAACTGTGCCAGCTGGTTAATCTGATCATCCCATCCCTTTACTAGAAAATCTAAATATACAGCAGTATGAGCTGAAATATGTCTGCTGTCCTGTTTTGCAACTATTCGTCGTTTGAATGAAGAACTACTTTCTCATTAAAGCAGTACTGAAGCTCTCTCTATCTTTCTATTCTATAGGTTGTCATTTTGTATTTTGAGCCAAGTGTATTTCGCTGTGTTCTCCTAAGATGGGTTCGTCTTCTGGGCTTTGCTACTGTTTATGGAACTGTGACGCTCAAGCTGCACAGGTATTTCACATATTATTAATTTCCATCTCTGTGGGAGTACGTGCAATCTGTGTGGGTACTTAGATGGAAGAGCTGCAAATATTACCATAAACAAGCGCCGTTTCTGATTTTTAAAATCACCGTGTGTTTCTCCTCATTATTCCTGCTGAAATTGTATGCTACTAATCCAGGTAGAGAGCTATGAATGCAGGCAGGGTTTGATGAGAAATATATACATCAGCTGTAAAATTATGCAAGTACCCTTATTCTCAGAAGGTGAATATATTTTCCTTGAATATAGGAAAATACAGCAATGTTTGTAGGGTGTTCAAAAGTTTCTCTGTAAAGTGTTCAGAGAGATACTTTCTAAGTGTTCAGATACAGCAATGGTAGTAAAACAATACACTATGGTGTATATAATCACTATATTTTCTTATGGCTCATAATCAATGGCTGCTTTCTTCAGGTAATCACAGTAGGCAGACTTACAAGCATCAGTGCCTGCCAGCAAAAATGCAGGGGAAATTCTGGGTTCCATGGGGTTGGCAGTGCATTCAAATGTGATTTAATGATTAAGATTCAAAAGACCCAACTTTAAATTCCACTTCTGCAGTCCCCGTAAAAATTTCTGGGTATGCTGGATAAAATCCTAGTGCTTTTTCCTCTTCAAACCTTAGTGAACAAATTTGCTGATACCTTCTGTAAGTGTTTTTATTGAAGCAAAGAGAGACACAGTAGATGTGTATTGGTACTTGGACGTCTTGGATGAAGTAGGCTTGCTCACATTGTTATCTTATTTTCGTAGCTCACTTGACATGTTAGATAGAGGAGATTAAGATAATGCTTGTAAACTGAATGAGGACTTGTGTTTCACGTTATGCTAATGACTTGTCACATTTTAGGTGGAAAACCCTGCTTTCCCATTGAAAAAGAGCCTCTTCTTGCAGCTCCCTTTTATTTGTGTCCCTGGTTACAAGTGTATGCTTCAGCTGGTAAACTCTGACTGTATAATGCTATGCCTGGCCACATCATTGCATTGAAATTCATACAGAAAATCCCACGCCCTCGTGGTATTTTCTGAGATGAACAATTTCTGATGCAAAAAAGAATAACAACTAGAGCATTATAGAAAATACGTAACAGAACGAGTGAATTTGCTTGGATGGCTTTTTATCCATAACTCAGCTACATAAACAGCCTAAGATTATGGAAGACTCACATGGTCATTGCAGTTCTGCTACCCTAACAGGTTGTTTATATGATTTTACATGATGTGAGGAAGTAATATCTTGACAGGGCCATTGATGTTCCATTGATATGAAGTGAGGGCAGGCTACAAACTTGGGCAGAAAAGCACTCCTGCTTTGCTTATTTAGCTATTTGGTGTTACTTGGTGTCTGTGCTGACAGGGTCAGCAAGCAGGACAAAGTCTGACTAAAAACCCAAGAAAGACCTACATCCTCATCCTTGGTCAGCGCAAAACAATGAAGACTAGCAGCAGAGTTGACTGTATCAACAGGACAACACCCAGAAGGTTGAAGGAAGTGATTATTCTCCTTTCCTCAGCATGCTTTAGACCATATGTGCAGTGATGTGTCCAGTTTTGGACTCTCCTAAGACATCAGTGGATTTGAGTGAGTTCAGTGAAAGGCCATCAAGATGATCAGGGCTTGATGCACTTGCCCTGCAAGTAGAGGTTGAGGGAATAGGGCTTCTTCAGGCTGGAGAAGAGATGGCATTGGAGGGACCAAACAGCAGCTATCTGACAACTACAAGGAGGTTACTGAGAAGCTGGAGCCATGGTCTTTACAGCGGTGTATATTGGGAGAACAAAAGGCAATGGCAAGCTGAAATGGGAGATTTCAACTTCATACAATGTAAATTAGCATCAGGGTCAATGTTATGCAAGGAAAACATTTTGACTATCACAGTAATTAAGCAGTGGAGCTGGTTCCCCATGAGGCTATGAAATTTCTCTACTTAGACCCAACTGGATAAAGCCCTGAGCCACTTGGGCTGGATTCAGTGTTACGCCTGCTGTGAGCACTGAATGACCTTCCGAGGAAATTCCAGCCTGAATAATTTCAGTATTTCTTTGTGAAGGAAAAAAACCCCACCGTGTATTAGTGTAGAATTACTTTCTCTAGGAATCTCTTTGTTTTCCACCCAAGTATCTTGACCATTCATTTCCTACATTCATGATATTGTGGTCTTTTTTTAGTACTGAGTATTTCAGTTGATGAGCGTGCCTTGCCAAAGCCGGAACCAAGTTACATACATGTCTTATTCTGTGCATTTGCAGCAGTTATGCTAATTAGGAATGACACGATGCTAATAGAAATCTGATAGAAATTTTTGGCAGATCTAATTTAATCCACAGTCGTTGCAGAGTTGAAGAGTGGCTTGCTGCAGACACCACAGATACTCACGACAAGCACTGGTTCCCTCCTTCAGGGCAGCCTGTGTCTTGCCTGGGGGAAGAACTGATTGCTAGCAAGGAACTTGTGATTTTATGAAGTTTAATGGGAAAACCAATACTGTGTAAAAGCAGCTATTAATGATAACCAGAAAGTCTAAAGCTGTATTTCTCAACAAATGATGTGCTTTGAGTAGCAGTGGAGCATGAAGGTTATCTAAAGCTGGGCAGGAGGCACTGGAAACGCTTGTCTTCTCCATGGCATCTTTTTTCCCTGTAGCTTCCCACATCCCAAGGAAGTCTGGGATTTCGTTAGGGTCAAGCATCGAGGAGAAATGGGAAAAGTAGCCAAAAGCAGGTGCTTAAGGAAGAGTAAAAGAACAGGGAAGTCATGTACTGATTCATTCTTTGCACACCCGTCACAGTCAATTTCTACAGTGCCTCATCTTAAATTGCCTCTTTCTTATTCATTGTGCATTCTTAAAATAATGAGCTGATGTTTGTGGGGGCGGAAGGATGGGGGTAAGGAAATGAGCTTAATTTAAGAAATCTGGCTGTAGAGCCGTGAACATAAAACTCAATACTTTCCTCAACAATGAATTCTTCAAAATAATTATCTCAAGAAATAATGATGTTTCAAATTTAACCTTTTGGGCTTAGAAGAGCTGCTAGTGTTGCATCTTTCAGTACATTTCTGTGTCTGAAGACTCTCTGCATCCCTTTTCAAGCCCTGTATTTTATGAACATATTAGCTCATTATTTTTAATACTTTGTGAACTACCATCTTGGTGTCAGGATTAATGCAGAATCCTTAATTCTTATATTACTAAGAGAAAAAGAGGAGTGAGGAGAATGAGAAGGTATGAAGAAGGTAATGTTCTAGGTATGGAAAATAAGACAGTGCCATACTGTGTCTTTTCTGTAAGCGGTGATGGTGGGAGGGGCACATTACTGGGGGGACAAAAAGATGTTAGCACTATGAGGCAGTTCAGTACTTCACCTAAATGCTGTGCTAAGATTACATTGAAGAAGTGGACAGGGCATAACCCCCTCCTGTAGCTAGGGGAGGGAAAGAACATACAGTTGACCCTGTCTAGAAGTGGCTGGTGGGAACATGGTGCAGAACGGGTCAGAAGGTACCTTGGTAGCTGGAGCTTGTACAGCTGAGTGGTCCCTAGGGCAATATTTCACAGCTCACAGTGCCAACAGATGATAGTTCCGTAGTGCTAATGTGCCACTACTTAATGTTTCCATAAAAAGGGGCACTGGTGATGAAGCACCACAGAAGTTCTGTCTTGGCATAGTGGTCTCTATATAACCTCAGTTTAGGTGAGCAAGGAAAGTGAGATGGGTGTCAACAGTAGCAGTGAGCTACCCTTTGTTTTTGAAATGACTCAGGACCTCAGTGTCACTTTGGCTGAACACTCCAGAACAGTGGGAGATTTAATTTCTATCAAATTATTTGCCTTTTTTTCTTATGGAAGGCAAGTGTGAAGTGGCTTCAGGCAGATGCATTCACTGTCGGATTTTGCCACCGGACATCATCTGCAGTGGTTGTCATCTAATGCGAAACAAAATGAGGAAAATTTGTTTTGGAAGTAGATGTTACTGATGCAGAAATGCAGGGTCCTGAGCTCTGGTCTGATCCTGCCTTGTGGAATTGTTTGGATTTTTACTGCTTTAACTTGACTGGCAGGATTAGGTGTTTCAGTCTGGTTTTAAGGCAGGAGAAGGAGTGGTTTAGTCAAGCTGTAGAGATGGTTACACCATAGGGGCTTACTATAACCATTCTGACCATTTGTTTTTCTCTTCCCTGAAAGTCTAGCCTTTTTTTAAGCACTGAAGAATTTTGATCTTTGTTATGTTTACTCAGCTCTGCTAATTTGGTACATCCAGTTCGTACGACCTTATGGTAAATGCTCAGGGGCAGCTATTCCTGTTTATTATATTCCCAAAAAATAAGTCAGAGCATCAGCTGCAAGAACAGCAAGTGACCTGTCACTGTGAACTTTCCTCTAAAGACCAACTTCCTATGAACTCGGTGGGTGTATGTTACAGGATCTGTTCCATGGTTCTTTGCACTGACACTTGCTATAAATCTCACCCAAGCCCTGGAAGGAGAATTTGTTCTGCCTCTCCTTCTGAGGAATTTGAGGAACTGTATATAAATGAGTGGTTTTCCCCGCTCCACCTCCTGCAAGCAGGCAGGCTGCAACTTGAGTTAGAATTGACCCCAAGACTCAAAACTTTGAAGTACTCCTCTGCTGGGTGAGGTGGCTTTTTGTAGGAATTGGGTTTGCATTAACAGATAAAACAGGTAAAAAACTCATGTTGGTTTTGTGCAGTCGCGTACCAAAGGTGTAATCTCAAGTTTTCTTATTAGCTTTAATTTCTGATAATGCAAACAAAGCTCAATATCTGTGTTTCTGTTCTTCCATTCCTTCTCATGGGAGGTTTGATGCGTGGTTTCCCTCGTCTCTGACTACATTGTCTTAAGCAGGAGAAGGGAAGGGGTATGTGGTTAGACATGAAGCTGCCATCAGAGAAGCAGTAAGTGCCGTGTCTGGTATATAAGTCTATGCAGATCCCTGGAAAGAAGGAGATGAAGATGTGAAGACATTTTTCTGGAGAGGGGAGAGACACCCAGTGTGAAACCTTGGCCAAATGTTGTTACCTGTGCGCTGCTTGTTGTCATTCCAGCTTCAGGAAAGCGGGCAGCTGGACTTTAGAAAATAAGCATCCTGCACTGCAAGATACTTGTTTTGTACTGCCAGTTTCTTTTCTTCAAGGAAAATTAATCAGGAAGTTTCCAGAATTTGCCAGTGCTTGGCAGAGAAGGGCTCATAGCCATATATGCTTTGTTAGGGGCTGCTGGAGCTCCACGCCTCTTTGATGTTTGTGCAGCTGTAGCTCCCTGTTCAGCCTCTTCTCTTCAATTTGTGTTCATGTGAGATCTCCATGATGCTGTTTTGAATATCAGAGCCAGGAGCAGTGCAGAAACCATAAGGATTAAAAAAAGAGCCTTCCTGTATTACTGTCACCTCATTATCATCAGCTTCATTTTCTTGTAGTGATGATTCAGATGTGAGGGGGGAGGTACCTAGTTTCGGCTAGAAGAGACATAGAGAAAAAAGAAAGGCATCAGGTACTTTTTGTATTTATCAGGAATTTAATTTAATTAAGAAAAAGCAAATCTTCCTTGAGAGCAGGGCATCCCTGTCCTCTTCCACTGCTTTCTCCTCATTTAGCACGTCTACCCATCTTTGCCTGAACAAGAAGGAAAGCAGTACGTGGAAAACATATGTGGATTCTTGTGTCACGTGCATGATGTGAAGCTGACATCACCGATGCTTCTTTTCCATGAAAAGCAATAGTTCAGAGACAGAGGTGAAGAAGAGGTTGTATGCACTAAGTCCTACCAACCTTTGTGAAAAAGTGTTGGGGTGGAAAACAGACCTTAGGAATGTTCCTACAGAGCAAAGACTGAAACCCACAGCATCGGCAGGTCCCTCCCTGCCCTGGGCTGTCAGCAGGCACGTGCTGCTGGCTGCTGCCATGCTGTGTTTCGGGCCTGGCTGCTGGAGGAGGTGGCAGAGAAAGGAGGGCTTTGAGGGCTGGGGGCAGAATGAAAGACTGGGAGATAGTTTAGACAGGAAGGGAGTTGGACTTGCTGCAGAAATGCGTGGACATACAGTAGGAGTTCAGAAGGAACGAAGTTTCACTAATTAGACTGGCAGTGGAAAAATCTGTTTTCTTGTTAGCGTGTCTTAACCTAATTAATTCATTTCCTGAGTATAATTAATTTCTCTTGCCTGCTGCAAACCTGTGCTAGTTTGTTTACTTATTTATAGGGTATACAGAAAAACGGGGCTTTAGACAACAACTTAGAGACTTTACTAAATTCCATGTAGGATTCCTGCATGATGCACATTCGAAATGAAATCCTCATTTTCGTAGTACTTCTAGATTAAATAAGAGTCACATTCTCTTTTATTGTGATTTTTTTTTCCCAGCAAAATCTGCCTTATTAAAATCCTCTTTAGCTCTTTTGTATCCCTGACATTCTCAAGCAATAACTAGCCTTAACTAGACAGCATTATGATTCTGTTCCCTATTTCTGAATAAAATATCTACTTTCATATGTATAAACTAATAAAATGTAGCACAACTGTTATAAAGACCCTCAGCGCAGAATTAATCTTGATGGGAGCACAGCGTAGAAGTGGGAATAATAAACATTATCTTTAATCAAAAAAATCAGCAGCATATAAAGTATGTGAGATTATTTGAGCACTGTGATCCTGAAAATATTCTCATACATATTTCTATTAATATTTAATTTCTCTAAAAATATTGTAGATACAGCTGTACAGTTCCATGGGCTGGTTTTTTTAATCACCTTAATATAGCACACATTCTGCTTTATCATAGTAGACTGCGTTTGGCTAGGAGAGTTCAAAGAGAAGATAAAGAAAGTATCTGGTATTTCAATATTAAATTATATTGCTATCATGATTAGAAAAAAAACAAATGACAGCAGTGGGTTGGAAGACCTTCTGCAATGACCCACAGCTATCACAAGACCTTTCAGACGTCTTTTGATGGCATGCAAGAGCACCATGGCAGATAACGGGAGAAAGGACTGGGTTTGCACGTCAGATTACATGTAGCAGAAGGGCTTCAGAACTGCAGCTAGAACCCATCCTGTCAGAGACCTTATCCATAAGTCCAGAACCCTCTCAGGTGGCAAAACTTTCTTTTCTGGTGCAATACAGCAGCCTTTTCCTCCCAGGTAGGTATGCATTTGCGATACAAGTAATGTAGCTCTACAGACTGGGTTTTTTTCCTTGTTATGTGAGTAGGACAGAATTGGTCAGTGGAACAAGGTATCTGCTGCCCAGCTGTCTGCTGGGTGGGAATATGGCATGAAAGAGAAGCCAGGAATTGCAGTACATGAGTTATAGGGTATTTGTGGAGGAGTGTGAAGAGGGAGTTAAGTATGTGACTCACGCTCCATGAACAGGGACTGATCACAGTTAAGTGGAGGCAGAGATTTTCAGATCACATACGCTGATTGCCAGTCCAAAAATCATGACTGGAGGGGAAGCTTCTGGTGGGCTACTGTGAAAGATCAGGAGTAAGCCTGATACTCTTTAGCATTTTCAGTTGCAATGAAGAAGCAAGCACAAAGTGATTACTCATAAACTTTGTGGATGACACAAAGCTTGGTGAAATGGTAAATTTTGTTTCAGAAAGGATAGTAATGAAAAGTAATCTTTATTGCTTGCTAACTTGGGCTTAGTGAAGGAGAAACACCTGAATACAGCCAGAAGGCAAATTATAGTTCGAGGCTAGTTAAAGACAAAAAATTGAAGAGGATAGGAGTTTTAAAAGTTATTAGCAGAAAATTGATTTAACAGCAGGAGGTAACATCTTAGAGCAATACAAATGCACTGTGTCCTGTTCTTGAGATGCAATTTTCAAAGAGGTGTGCGATAGATGGATGTGGTTCAGAAAGTATTTGAGAACTGGGAAAAGCGCTCGGTATTGTGAATCCTAATCTGGTTTTTAGATCAGGAAGAAGACTGAGCAAGGACTTCTTGTGTGGTGTATAAACAAGCAGGGAGAGAAAAAGTAGTCACAAAAGACTCTTTAATCTATTGGGCTGAGGTTTAATAAGATCTGGTAGCTGGAAGCCAAAGCCAGAGAAATTCAAATGAGCAATCTGGCACAAATTCTTCTCAAAAGGGTGCTTAGCTATTGAAAAAATTAACAAGAGAAATGAAGAATTTTTATGCTGCTTTCAGATCAAGACTGAATCCCTTCTTGGAAGATATTCTGTAGTTAAATGCTACTACAAATTGCAGGAGTTTCTATAGAAAAATGTAACAGTCTGTGTTATACAACTGATCGAGCTATATAATTTAGTCCTATATTTGGCCTTTATTTTACGAATGTGCAATCGAAATGATAGCATTCATGTTCATATGGGTCTATTGAGAAATTAAGCATATTTATAAACTGAAATGACATATTTATAGTTGTACTATTTAATGGGATACACCAGCTGCTTTGAAATTAGTCCTGATCTCTTCATCCAGATCTTTCGTATTGGGAAAACCTGTGCCTGGACCAAATATTCTCAGATACTAGTTTCTATTTTCTGGATTATTGTGAACGCTAAAAATTGTCTTTATATTCTTGAAAAATGCAGTCTTCATCTGACCAGTGGTAGCCAACCAGAGGTGACATAGAATGCTGTGTTCCCATGTTGGAACATACACAGGGGTAAAGCTTGTGAGTGTTGTACCACTCTGCATATAGGTGAGTTACCTTCGTATATAGCTTTTCTGAAAGATGCCCAAGGTGCTCTAAGAATTTCAGATGTAATGTATTGGATTCATGATCTGAACTGAAAAGGCCAAGACAGCACTGCCTTGACTGCCTGAAGTTCAGGAATACGTGGACAGTAGGTCCTGGAAAAAGCTTCAGGATTTATTAATTCAGTTGCAAGTATCAAGCTGTTCCTTTCAGATCTAATCTGTAATAGCTTCATTTAAAAATTACCACAAAAATCTGTAGTCAAAATTGAAATTCTTTTGCTACTGCAGAGTATAGTACAGTGAACTGGCAGGTTTTGCATGCAGCTGAGTTTGGGATTTTCTTGACTTGAGCTCTACGTCTTTCATGTGCACAATGTGAGCCTCTGTACAGAGTTGCAGGTAGTTGTATATGGTTCAAGTTGGAGCCTCTGTTTCTGGGCAAATCTAAAAATACTGGTGGGTAATAATCACTATAAAATGTTGAGTGCCTATTTCTAATGTGTGGATTAGGTTATCTAGCAGCACTGAGTTACTGCAGGGCCTCTGGGTCTCTCCCCAGCCATCACCAACATGCAGTCGTCCTGCTGGAGCCATGTTCTGCACGTGGCCTCTGCCACAGCAACATCTGTTATTTTTCCAAGGTCTTCTTGAACAAAACAATCTCTCTCCCACCTTTCTGGGATTTCAGGGAGATGCCTCCAGTTCCTCCCAGGTGTGCCACGGGGAGGTTACAACTTTGTGCTAGTGCAGGGCTGCTGGTGGTGAATCTCCTGCTGTTGGCAGCCACTGCCTCAAGCATTGGTTTGCACAGAGTTGTTGGGAAGTGGCAGCCACTCTTGTGATCACAAATCTTCCTAAGCTTTTTGTTTCTCTTTGTCCGTATTTTTTATATATCCATTAAGCCCCTCAGACTCTGGCATTTGTTTTCGCCAGTGCAGACATTCTCATTTTCATCTTTCTATTCTAAAAATGTCAGGCAGTGGCAACGAGGGTTCATTGGTGCTGCCTTGTTGCTGTATGTGGACCAGGTTCTTCCTCTGATGTGTTCACCAGCATTACTTTGACATTGTTTTCTAATGTTTGGTTTTTACTGAAGTTACAATTCAGTTCAACTTTCATAAATTCATGGCCTCTAAACAAGGGCCAAGAAGGCACCATGGAAGTTTCACCAGGGCTAGTAACAAGAGAGTCAATATGTGTAAGTGTGTAATTGTTTGGTACCATTGTTTCACTTAAATAAGGCTAAAATTCTGTGAACTGTTTCTTTCCAGATGTTGAAACCAAATTTGTGTGCACCTTTTTGCACATCTTCTGCTCTTCTGCTTCCTTCACATATCTTTCTAGCTTTGGCATGTGACAAACTTTTAGAACTTTTTTTCATGCTATTGTTCATACTTGTTTTCTAAAATAGTATATTGAACTTCATATTTGAATTTATTTATTTATTTTTTAACTCTGTATTTTCTAGCTCTCTTGTGGTTTCCTTCAGTCCATAAATGACCATCATACATTCCTTCTGACGTATTTCTCTAGCACCTCAGAAATCACTCTCTTGTTGTCTTTGAACAAAACTCCATATAGTGCTGAGCCATGAAACTGATAAAAGAGGTGGAATTACACTGTCCTAGCCATCCCTTAGTAACAGCATTAATTACTTTATGGAGGATCTTTCCTCAGCAATAAGTCTGCCTTCTATCTTAGACTGAACAGGCTTTTTTTTTTTCCTTTTAAATCGGATTAGCATAATCCATCTGTGGACTTTGCTCCTCTGCACTTTTTCAAATGCTTCGGAGAATGTGGATGCAATGACAAATCTCTTCCAAGTTTTATTCAATTTTCAAATCATACTTGGCTACTTACTTGCTACATACTTGCATACTTAGCTCTGGGAACCTTGTAGGTGGTGTAGCCTACAAGAATGCTGGAGTGGGACTTTTTACAAGGGCTTGTAGTGATAGGACAAAGACTAATGGCTTTAAACTGAAAGGGTAGGTTCAGATTAGATGTAAGGAAGAAGTTCTTCACTGTGAGGGTGGTGAGGCTCTGGAACAGGTTGCCCAGAGAAGTTGCAGATGCTCCCTCTCTTGAAGTGTTCAATGCCTGGTTGGGTGGGGCGTTGAGCAACCTGCTCTAGTGGAAGGTGTCCCTGCCAATGGCAGGGGGATTGGAACTGGATGATCCTTAAGGTCCCTTCCAACCCAAACCATTCTGTGATTCTATGACTGTCAATCATTTTAGAAGCAGCAATTGATAGCTTCTGGTGAGTATCAGTTAGCATTGGCCTCTGATGAATAAGAGTCTGTTATACCCATGGAAAAGACACCTTGACCATTTTACCATTTGAATGTATAAAATATAGGGATTTGCAAGGACATATATTATGTAATGTCCAGTTTTGTCTGTGGCTCAGCCTTTTGTAAGGAAACTTTGTCAGTGTCCATCCTCAGAAATATTGACTTGTGTTGAGTTCAGTTTGTTTTGTCTAGTGCCATCGGGTGCAATGCCATGTTTATTGTGGATTCTTCCACACGTCTTTTGTCCCACAGGGCTTCTGATCCCAAGTTCTGTTTAGGTAATTTATTTGCTGGACAAATCCTAGTGGCTTTTTAAAGGACTAATTCTGGGATCTCAGTAATCCCCTTCTGAATTTTTTTCAATCAGATGTCAGCCACAGCCAGCTCTGTTACTCAGCTGCTCCACCTCAAATGATAAGACCAAGTCTTCACTGTGGATATGTTGCAAACTCTCTTGATCCCACCTTCTTTTGGGTGTCTGTTCAAAAGAAAACTTTTACGAAGAAAGTACTGCACTTTCAGATGTCAGGGTGGCAGGTTTGTAGCTGTCTCTGACCGCTGCTCACTCCTCAGTGCTCCTCGTTGCACGTGCACAGCTTGCCTCGGTTTGAAGGGTTTACAGCTCCAACACCAGGCACCCTGAAACACCTTCACAGCTTCTTGAGATGAGAAAGACAAGTTGACCACAGAGAAGTAAGAGTTGTCTGTACTTTGTTTTCCTTCTGTAGTGTTGAGAAATTATGCAGAGCCAAAGTGGGCAGAATCCAGCCAGCATTGAACAACAGGAGGGACACAGCCACCAGCTGCTGCTTCCTAAAGATGCAGCTCCCCACAGCTGCCCAGCATGTTCTCGTACCAGAATGTGATGTGTCACTTAAACCTGCAGTCCAGCCAGAGTGCACAGGCTTTCTGGGAAAAACAAGCAAACAAACAACCCAACCCAAAGCCCTTTAGACTTCAACTGTGAGTCTTTTGTACGAAAGAAAGGTAGAATTTATAAATCAAGTCAGCGAACTTTGTAGTTGTTTTCTGCACCTTGTCACTAGAAGCATAGTGACTTTTAAAGCCACTGATAGAGGTCACCCTGAAAAACTCAATACTATCTATCCCAAATCTCAGAAGTGTTTCCTGCTGGGCTCCCCAACTTCTGCAATAAACACAAGACAGTCGAGAAAGAAAATCTGAGTAACCTGAAAGATACTGGAAATCAAAATTAGTGAGATGGATTTTGTAGCTAGCTTCTCAGAAAGCGACGAACATTTAAGCTTAGCTGTTTCCTGGCTTGTTGCAGCCTGGATGCTGCTCTAGCAGGCTCAGATATATGAAGAGCTGGCAGCAAGCCCTGCCCTAGAAAGCCTTAGGTCTGTCATCACACAGCTGCCTTAGCGTGCAAAGTCAGAGTCATCAATGTCGTTTGCAAGACTAGTCAAATAGAATACAGAAACCAAATCATCTATCACGTGACTATGTTCAGTTAAAAAATAATGTTTTCCATTCCATTTTGCCTCTGTGTTCAGGGTGGACTGATTTGTTTTATTTTCATCTTCACGCTATATTGAACACCACATTTAAGCTGCTTGTTATATTCAAGAGTCCAAATCTCTTTCTTGTGTGATTAGCTCTTGTTGCATGAATGGCACCAAGTCTGAATTTGGGTCAATGTCTGACTATTAATAAGAAAGGAGTCTAATTAATTGACCCTTTTTTCCCTGTTTGTTTCTTTAGGTTATTCCATTGTGAAGCAAGGTCATTACCACTGCATTTCTTAGCACTATTTGATGTCTCTCTGATAAGAATATTTGTTTAAACATCTACTCTTTAAAAAAAAATCATGGCTATCGACACTTTTCTAATTGCTGTTTTGTGTTCAGTAGGGTCTTGTTGTTGCTGTATGTGGGTAGATTGCTTGGGTCTGTGTCTTTTGTATCTTTTACATTTAATTTGAACAAGACTCTCATGAGTGTTTTGTCTATCTCATAGCACAATAACCTTCCTCTTTCTCCCTGAAAATTGTGGCATTTAGATTAGCTCTTCTGTGTTCTTGCTTAATGCCCCTTTAGAATGGCAGAATAATTTAAACTCAGTTTATCTTTAAATAGACACATTATTCTTGGTTTTCTAGATTGGCTTAGAACCCTTGACGACTAAACCTTTGACCGTAATTTAAATTATCATTTTTTTCATTGCTGAACACACAAAGCAACACTTTCCAAAATTCAGCTTGTCAGATGATGCTATTTCTTCCTGTGCATATGAGAGGAAAGATAAAGAGTGACTGTTTCTTACAGCTGACTTTTTAAACTTGAATATTTTATTGCAGATTGGCAAATGAACAGAAGGTTTCATTTATTTATTAAAGTTATATGTTGCACTGATATATATAACCGTGCAGGGGAGTTGTATCACCCTCTTCATTAGAATTGGTAAGAGTGTTGTCTAGTAATAAATTTGAAAAATAAAAGTGAAAAGCTGTACTTTAGTGGTCCCCTGAGAGCAGAATTTGTTATACTTGGTGGAATAGTGAATCAAATCTCTGAGAAGTTCACAGAACAAGTTATACGAAAGAGCTTCTTATGCTGACTATACTTTTAATGCTAATACCCTTCTAAAGTGTATTAAATCTTAAAATTTAAGGTCTGAATAAAGCTTATTGCAGAAAGCATACTAGGAAAATATTAGTGACTTCTGAGTTTTTTCCAACTATCTATACATCTGTATACTGACTACACAAAGGCTACAGAATCACAAAAGAGTTGAGGTTGTCAGGGACCTCTGGAGATCATATAGTCCAACCCACCATCTCAGAGCAGGCTCAGCCAGAGCAGGATGCTCAGGGTGATGTACTGTACTGTTTAACCTCTTCCCTGACGACCTAGACAATGCAGAAGAGTACACCCTCAAGAAGTTTGCAGATGGCACAAAACTGAGAGGGGTGCCTGAGGTTTTGCTGCCATTCAGGGGAACCAAAACAGGCTGGAGAAATGAGTGAACCATCTGGTCTCTCAGGCACTCCTCTCAGTTTAGTGCCATCTGCAAACTTCTTGAGGGTGTACTCTTCTCCATTGTCTAGGTCGTCAGGGAAGAGGTTAAACAGTGTAGGCCCCAGTATCAACCCTTGGGGTACACAGCTAGTGACAGGCCTACAGCTGAACTTCTTGCTGCTAATCCATGACCCTCTGAGCCTGGCACTTCAGTCAGGTTTAAGTCCAGCTCACTGTCCATTTATCTCACCTGTATTTCATCAGCTTGTCCATGAAGATTTTATAGAAAACAGTGTCAAAATCCTTCCTGAGTCAAGATAAATGACATCCACTGCTCTTCCCTCAGCCAGCTGGTCATTTCCCTGCAGAAGACTATAAGGTCAGTCAGGCATGATTTCTCCATGCTGACTACTCCCAGTCACCTTGTCCTTCGTGTGTTTGTAAAAGGTTTCCAGAAGGATTTATTTCTATCACCTTCCCAAGGACTGAGATGAGTTTGACCAGCCTGTAATTCCTGGCATCCTTCTTCTTGCCTTTCTTGAACATCAGAGCAACATTTGCTTTCTTCCAGTCAATAGGAACCTTGCCTGATATATCACATCCTTTCAAAGGGTATTGAGAGTGGCTTCTCAATGACATTGACCACTTCTTGTCACATTCCATGCATGGACCTCAGTATATCCAGTTTATTTAAGTGTTCCTGTTTCTTCATCAAAGTTAAATCACCTTGGCAGGGTGGTATTCTGCAGTGCAGGGTGGGGAACAGCAAGCATTTGTCAAGACATGCAAGTTGAATTATTTTCACAAAATTTAAATTCAGACATTCAGAAACTAGTTTCCAGGAAACTGCAGCTTCCTCAGAAGTGCTCATTAACCTCATTAGCAGGTTTTTCTGATTGCTACACATTCTTACACATATTGAGAGTAAATGTAGTTGAGTGAGTACGTACCTGGCAATAGAACATGTAATCTTATGAAAGGATTAATTTTATTCAGGTATTACTAACACCGTATAGATATTCTGGACTGAATTCTTTACATTTCCTTTAATTCTATGTTGTATTTCATATGAACCATTGGAAGAAGAACGTATAGAACATACAAAACGCAATTTCTCTCCTCCAGAGCAGAAATGTAACTGCTCTGTTTCAATAACAATGTTCAGTAGCACGTCAGATCCATGCAGAAATAGCATATGCAGAACCACAGGGCTGGGCTGCACTGCTGTGTGTGTGCTGCTTGCGTGAGCCAAGCCTGGGCTCATCAGAGCGGGAGAATCCATCCCTCTCCAGCAGTTTATCAGATGTCAGTTTTACCCAGCTGGGGCTTTTTGGTTGCTGGATGTTTTAGTTACTTGTTCCTTTACTGTAGTGTTATAAACAGAAGAGATGTATTCTTCTCATTCTTCTGTACTTCACTTCGCTCCAGCCAGGATTTGTTACCTCCTTTAGCTGAGAAACTGCTGCGCGCATACTGATGTTCCTTGTCTTACACGATCACTGTTCTACTTGTTCTTCCATCAGAAGAGGTGCTTGATATACTGGAGTATGAGTGAGATTGGACCTAAAAAATTCCATTTTAGTCTGTTTACCTTTTTTTTGTAGCGTTTCCTTTTTTCTAAGCTTCTTAGTAAATGCCAGGAAGGAAACATAAATAAGTTGAGCAGTATGTCAGGGAATGTATGTGACTAGCAGCTTGGGTACCAGCTAATGCCTGTCATTTGCATTATCTGCATCCAGAAGAAAGGACAGGGGTTTAAAATAATGAAGGCTTGGAACCTTTTGTCATTGTTTCTTTTGAGAACGGAGAATTTTAAAATGTAATATAAGAAGACTACCAGAGCAAGGGGAGGTCTGCAGGTAGTACTGCAACCTTTAATAGCCATATCCACACCTCGGTATTGATATAGGTGTATTTATATGGGATGTTGTTCCTGCATGCTAAGTATCTCCTGTGAGCCTGGAAGCTGCGCTGCAAGCTATGAAGCTTCAGTGGAAGCCTTTGGTATTTAACTTGCACATTGGACTTTATATTCCACAAGAGCGTCTTGCAGAATCCAACAGTACAAAGTCCTGAGTAACCTCCTCTCGTTGATCCAGCTTTGAGCAGGAGGGTTGGATTAGGTGATTTCTTAATCTCTCCCTTCCAGCCTTGGCTCTTCTGACATTCTGTGAATTAATCGACCAGAGACACATTAACTCCCCAGATGCCTGATGAGTTTTAACACCCTCTCTCTTTCATTCCCGTCAGGGTAATGTACTCCAAATGCACATTTGCGGTGGAATATTGTTAATAATAAGAACAATATTTTATCACATGGAAATTTTATCCAAAGAAGTTAGCATTGTTCATGGGCTCAATTTCTGTTGGTGGTAACACTGCTATATCTCTTGACAGATGGAGATGTTCCTGATTTTATCTGTTGCAAGAATGGTTTGAGTCTTATCTTTTGCAGACAAGCTGAAGAATAAACTTTCCTTTCAAATACACATGAAATTCTTAGCCATGATACCTGCATGCACAACCACGAGATAAAGTTAATATTTATTCCACAAGTGGAAGGAGAACACAATGCTGATAAAGAACTTTTGCAGTAGAGTTGATATAAACCACTGCTGCCTGTCAATCACATTATAAAGTGGTTAACATTTAGTTTATTAAAGTGGACACAAACCCCTCGACAAATATTGTAACTAAATATTACAGTTAGGTGTCTTTCTGCAGCTTTCCGTGCAACATTTCGTTAAACCCAGCATTGCCTCATAATATAAGGGTGTTGGCATTTCAGCACCTCTTCTTGAGCTCTGCTGGCATATGGAAGTCTGCATTGTGGATCTGAGAGGGGGATTGTGTCCAGTGGGTGTGAGAAATTTTTCGTACACCTAAAGGAAGTACAATAGTAGGACAAGTTCTTTCTGTTACATCTGTGCTGTTTGATTATCTGCCACGGTAATGAATGTATGCAAATGAGAGCAAAATGCAGCAAAAACGGGACCATTCAATTTATCCTTCTCTTCATTGTCCTCGTGGTTGAAAGGAAATGCAGATTTGGATTGTTCTTGTCCATGACTACTAAATTGTGATTCTGTTAGAAAAAGGTAGATAACTTTGAGAGCTGTTATGTTAACAACTCTGCATGGTTAGTTAATATGGACTAGTAAAAGAGGATATTTTTTCCATGCGTTAACTGCATTAATTTGACAGAAAAGCATGAATTTGGGAAATTCCACTACGTAAATTCCATCAGTATCAGCTGAAAGTCAAGATTTAAAATATTTTTTTTTATAATAAGGTTTTCATATCTGTGTATGATAAGCAGTGAAGTGGTAAGGTTGGGAGGATGATGTGCTAAAAAAATGTGTACATTTTTATGGCTTTATTTGCATCTGTAAAGATGCACGTGCTTCTGGACATCCAATATGGCAGCAGCTGTATGAATCTCTCTTGACCAGTGCACTGTAACTTCCAGCACTGAAACATTCTGACAGAAGGAAAGTGAAAGGAAAAAAACACACTCCAAAAGATACTAAAGAAACAGGAGGTCATAAAAATGGGGATATGTTACAGTTTATAAAGATGGGAGAGGTTCTTGTCCCTTCAATTGCTGATGTTTGCTTCCTGCACCTTTAATAATGGATTACCATTTTTAAGTCGTGTGTAGGAATGTCATTTCACAGCAGAAAAGGAAACAAGCTCCTGCAAGTGGATTCGTGAGGAGGTACTTTTGTGCCAAAAGATTTTGTGCGTCGTGCTTTTAGCGAGCACTCCACAGATACGGTACTTCTCCTGGTCTCTTCACTGGAGGCAGTACACTTAAATGAGTTTATTTTGAAAAATACTTCTCTTGAGTGTCCTCTGACAATGCAGCTAGACCCACAGTCAGCAACAGCTTTGAGCTTTCTCCTGCAGGAACCTCTCCAAAAGAGAAAACTCGGGAAATGAGGTATCTGTTTGATCAGTCAAGGTGACTTGATTTTTTAATGGAAAAAACCCAAGGCAACTAGATATACCAGACAGAAATCACAGTGTTTGTGACTAATTCTTCATTTGTGTACCGTGCTCTTGCGAGGCAGGTCTTGATTTGAATTTTGAAGTTACATCAAGTCTTCTCTGGTTCATGGGAATTTTGTTTTCAGGCTCCTGGATTTGCTCCAAGTCTCCTACTGTCACCCACTACCATCTCCCAGCTCTCTTCCTGAGCTTGCTCAGCAGTCCATGGACAGACAGGGCAGTGTCACTTCTGTTGGAGAAATCCACTGACCTCATGGTTTCTTAAAGAAATGTATCTTTACTATCTTACAAATATAGCTAACACCAGATGTCACATGGAGTTTGAAAATCTTTAAGAAAAGTTCACCAGCATGAGAAACTGTGTAAGGAAAACACAGTTCGAATCCTAAGGCTAAAGTGGAGTATTCAGAGAAATCATTTGGTCACTGAAGCTCCTGTGATAACAAATCCAAATTCAAGCTCTGTGATTAGATCTTGTAAGTCAATGCGTTTGTTGCTGTAGAGCAGGGATGGGGAACCTTCTTGTTGCTGGTGCTGTGGAGACCATGCAAACACCTATACTAGTCTGTGCATTAATGGGGTCCGAGGGATGTCAGCCAGTAACTGCCTTACCTGGGTATAATTGGGAGCTGCATCTGGTAGGGTCTCATCCTGCTATAGAAAATTCAGTAGCGAAAAAAAATATAATAAAAAAAGAGTCAATTAATAAGATCTTTTTATCTTGTTCAATCCACAGTGCAGCACACATGAACTAACAGTTGCAATATATTAACCACATGTGTAATGGGATACAAAGGGGAAAACAATGAAGCATCCATCTATGAGCATTAAGACATTTATCTTCATTTGCTGATTACTGCTTAGTACATTTCTCAAAAAGTACAGTGATCTGTAAATATGCTGTGGATAAATACTTCAGTCCTTACAATGAACAACTGCTAGCAGAGTGGATTGTACTTCACTTAGGTCCATTAAATCTTTTTTCAGTGCTTTTTGATCCGGAGAGTAGCCTTGCATTCTTCCTACATAGTACCTTAATAAATTAATCTAATAACTTAAAAGTGGTGAAACGTATTGCAGCTGCTGTGGATTGCTAAATCTTTCAGTTCTGTTGGAAATATCTCATGTATTGTTTTTCTTAAAGCTGCAACTTTTGACATCATGGGAATGGATCAGAATATCTACTGTCTTTGGAGTAAAAGGAAGGAAGTAGTTTAGTTTTCTGGCCACGTTAAAAATGCTGTCTTTTTTAAGTGGGGTTTATTATTCTCTGATCAGAAGTACAATGCTTGCCAGCGAGCTGAAGACAAGAAGAAAGGAAAGTCTTTCCCTATCAAGATACATAGTCACCCTCAAGTTTACTTGGGCCTGAATTTGGGCTTTATCCGTGGCAAGATGTTCCCTATTCATAGTGTGACTCTCTTAAGAAAAAAAAAATTACAAGCTTTGACATGAGATCTTGACCAGCTACCTTATTGCTGATCACTAGAAAATGCCTCTGACATTTGAAAAGATTGTTAAAATTGTCTGTGAATGTTTTCAACGGGAGAGGAATCCTGTACAGAGCAGTATTAACAAGGAGGGCAATTTGCATCATCCCGACTGGTTTTACTCATCAGCCTTTGTTAAACCAAACGTTCTGAGCTGGGGTCAGGAGGAGAGTTGGCTTTTGTATGTTGAACTCCACAGAGCTCTATGAAGCAAATTTTGTAATGGAAGCTTTGAAAACGTTCATGGCCTGTTGTAGGGAAGGATTACCAGGAGGCACTTCTTGCATCAATTTTCACAGTGTAAACTTCCTGATAAATAGTGACCTTGAGATCTTTTGTACTGCCTGTTCTGGAAGTTTTTGATAAGGGTAAAAAGTTGAAGGCTTTAGATTTACAAAAAGATAGTAACCACCTGATGATTTTTAAGAAGCAAATAATTAGCTTAGCCAAAGCTTGTATAGTCTGAAGGATTTCAGTCTAAACTACAGCAGCAGGAGTCTTAGGGATCTATGAATTAAGGTTTCTGCCACAAAACCACCTCAAATTTGAATGAAGTGCTCAGCAAGAATGGTTTGCATATGGAGAAGAATTTGTGAGGAGCTGACCTGATTTTTACCAAGGTAGGGATGTAGTTATTTAAGCAGATCTGTCAGGAGGAAATTATTGAAATGGCTATGTCAGCCATTCAGTAGCAGACTCAGAAAGAGCTGGCTTTGTGCCTATCCCAGTCACCTGGGCTTTTCAGAATTTTAGGAATCTCACATGGGACTCTGTGAACTCTTGATTTTGGTGCCACTGAAGCAGCTGTGTGATAACCTTACACCCGAATGGCTGACAAACAGGGGACATGCCACTGCTAGTTTCCTGGGGCCAGATTGGTGGGCTTTTTATTTAATGGTTTACATAGTTACGGTGTGCTCTGTAAGAGCTCTGCCTAGTCAGAGTTT
Source organism: Actenoides lindsayi (assembly GCA_025331215.1). Classification (NCBI taxonomy): domain Eukaryota; kingdom Metazoa; phylum Chordata; class Aves; order Coraciiformes; family Alcedinidae; genus Actenoides; species Actenoides lindsayi. The sequence continues at coordinate 71,183 of WTSP01020156.1, forward strand.
GACAGTGGAGGGTCAGATGTTTCACTGACACTCTTTAGTTGTGCTAATCTCAGCAGGATTCGTGAGGGTATTAGTGCAGTAAGTGGTTTATTAGAAGAGATAATTAGTACAAAGCAGATGAGGATTTCATAAATAAGGAGACTCGGTCTGCATCACTGAAACCTCGTTACGTGACGTGGCAAGTCCCCTTGTTGAGCCTTCTTACCTCGCAGCTCCCCAGTGCTTGGTACAACCATCAGCACCCACCCAGGATGGGCAAGAATAGTTGAGGAACAGTCATTTCTGAGGAGACCTGCCTGGATGATACAGTGATGTCAACAAAAGCACTTCAAAAAGCAACACACACACAGTTGCAATGTCTCCTGCGATGGGAGCTCTCAGGCAGCTGGAACAGATGCAGGCAGCAGAGCAGTGAGCTGGGGAGCGAGGCGGCACTGGGGAAAAGAAAACCTCAGCTCATCTGTCAAAAGACTTCAGCTACAGTCCTTGGAACTGGCTGCAGGCAGAGAAAGCTTTTTGATCTATGTACCACCAGGAAATTGAGCTTTTCTCAGGTGGGAATTTAGACTTGCAGGTGAAAGGAGAAAATAAAGCATATGTATAGCATGAAATATGTCAGAATCTAGGCTATATTTAAAGAAACAACAAATAATTTTGTTTGCTCATTCCAGGCTTACCTAGAGACAAAAGCTACTTCAATATGTTTTCATCAAAGCAAGTCGTATTTTTAGAGTTTTGCCATGTTATTAAATATGGATGAGACTGAGAGTCCAGAGCTGCTCACATGGGAATGAGCGAGCGGTCCTGATGACAGTGGGAACCTATCGGACTCCTCTTGCCTCCCAATACCTGAAGCTTCCCTTGAACAGCCTATGATTTCCCTCCCACCTTCTTCAGTCTGCTCGAACTCTTGGAAATGATGGCAGCACGGTTTACCTCCTATACACTGATCCAGCAGGGGTGCTTTATTTTCAGCACTGTAACACTACCTTTATACATGGTGTATTAAAACTAACCCAGGATCGAGTACGGAGTAGGTTAACATTAAGTCATGACCCACATATCTTTGTTTACTAATGGTAGTTTTTACCAGATACTGATGTAAACTGCTACTACTGATGTAAACTCCTTTTCACAGCTTACTTCTCTAGACGTACATCTGAAAAATTTGTATTACATCAGTTTTCCACAACAGGAAATCTCTTTAAAACTCTAGGGAAAGTACCAAGGAAAATATACTTTCAAAATCACATTTTTGAAAGTAGATATAATTTGTTAAGGAGAAAGGACACCGTTGTTTCCCTGATCACTCAGCACATGAGATTATCTGATTGGTAATTTGTTTATGTACTGCCAGGATATTCTCAGATATGAATATTGCTATTTAATAACTACAAGCCCCTAGGTGAGGATTTGAAGCCAGGCAACAGAGAGAACAGAGAACTTCTTCCAGAACAGAGGAAGCAATCCTGCAGCACAATCTCTCTCCCTGTGTTTCCAGGACCATTGGTACCTAGGGTTTACCTTGTAACTGTCTAGCAGGCTTACGATACCAGTAGTGGTCTCACCGTGCAGACTGGCCTTCAATGAGCTTGTGCTTGTGCTCAATTACCAAAGACAAAATCCAGTGCATTTCAAAGGGTTAGTCAACTCTTCTAAGGTTTTGCTGCCTTTCCTGGTAATGGTCTTCTTGACAGTGAATTTGCTATTACAAAATTATTTCCTGAAAGGAAAAATGTGAGAGCTATCCTATTATCTACACTTCGATTTATTGGAAGTGTGGTTTGAAGGAGATGAGATATTTTTGATGGTAGTGGGTGATATGTGGCCAAGTTTGCTGGCTGCGCACAGGATGGGGAATCTCAGAAGTACTCATACACCCAAAGAATTGTGAGAACTTGTTTTTCTATTTGCTGTACCTTTCCACGGGACAGGACATGATGCACATGATGCACGTCCTGCCATTCCATTGTTGTGCTGTTGACATGGCACAGCTCTCACCCCAGGTTTGCTCAGGTTCAAATTGATCAGACTCAATAAAGCAAAAGATCACCCTGATTTCTATGAGTATCTTCTTTAGAGCTGGACTTGACGTCTGTTTTATGCCAAAGTCTTGAGAAATCACTTGGGAAGTTAGAGACTTTAAGCTGGGATATGGTTTAGAAAGCAGTTCATTTCTCTCTCTCAGTTGGATTTTATCCTTTCTAGCTGAGAGGCAGTCATTGGTGCTATGAGTGCATCTAAGTGTGATTTGTTGGGGTCTCAGGCCTTAAGTGCTGATGTTCTTTCTTCAGTTACCTTTCCTGATGTGGAAATAAAACCTGCAGTCTATTTGTGTATGTGTGTGTGCCTGCGTGTCGAGTGTGAAGCATAGGGTCTCTTTTGTATTGATATGGTACCATACGTGTGCTATCAGTACCTTTTCACTTGTAGTAGAATCACTTCAGTTTACAAACTCAAAGTAACCAGTGGTATGTTCACTGTTACTCCAGAAAAAGCAGATAAGACATAATCCCTGCACCACAGGAGGGCAATATACTTCGTAAGAGCTTGACCCGTTATCTTTCTGATGTAGCTTTCATATCACAATAAAAATCATCAGTCTGGAACAGAACAGTTTGACAGGATGACTCAGTAGAGCCACAAAATGACAGATGCTAGAAATAAAAAAAACAAAAAAACCCAAAACCAAACTGAACTGAACTGTGCCAGGTCATTGCTGTCAAAGCAGGATCCTTCACGTGTTGTTCCTGCTGTGTATGCAGTCAGCTGAGAGTTTGGGGGCCGTGCTTTCTGTTCACAGGACAGATTATTGATATGACATGAAAATTTAGTGTGGTTTTATTTATTTTCTAAGATCATACCTTACATCTCAGCATGTAACTTCTATAGCAGCAGCCATGTGCTTTGCTTTCTGTTTCCAAACTGATGATCCCAGCCAGTCCTGTGAGCCAGCATGCTCTATCCCTCTGCTCCAGATCCCCTTGCAACATCACTTCTCTTCCCAGTTGCTGGCTCCCAGCTCTCAGTGTTTGCAACCAGATCCTCCCCTTGTCCATTTAAATGGAACCAGAGCCTCCAAAAAACCCCTCAGACCACATAGCTTAATTCTCCCCAGATTTGGCAGTGCAGCCAGCAGAGTTGGGATTGACCTGCAGTGGTCTCCAGACAGTTCATTCAGCCTGAACTGTGCCTTCTGTTCACTCTGTAAAAAGGATGGCTATTGCATATCAGCTTTAATGCTGCCTGGAGCTGTCTGTAGGTCAGAGCTTTGCTTGAAGGCAGCTGCGTTTTCCAGCAAAGCAGGACAGAACATTGCAGTGTTCTCTCTGATCTGCCTGTAAACAGAGCTGATGACATGTAACTGAAAATGATGGTTTGATTATCCAACAACAGCACATAAAAATGGATTACATCTGCTGAATGGTTTTAGCTGGGAGAAGAGCTAGAAGATGCTGAGAAAGTTGATTGTTTCCTCTTCTGCCCTCGATCAGAGGCCATAGGTCTCAAACAGTGCCATAAGCTTCTACCAGGGCACTGCCTGATGTTACTTGGCATTTTGAGGGTAGACAGGACAGGAGGAGGAAGTCTTTCCAGTTGGCATTGCCTTGCCTAATACTCATAATTAAACATTAATTTGCTCTGGGATTTGAATCCAGGGCTACATCTATATTCATATACTAAGTAGCATCAGAGAACATTACTGGGCTCTGGAACTCCATCCTCTGTCCTGCTGAATTGTTGTCCTTGGCCCATGCTAACCTGAATGCTCCCAAGCCATTTCCCAGCATGGTTCAGGAGTTGGCACAGGCCGCTTCAGTGGGCAGTTTGCATCCAGCCACCCTGTCTTAGAGGGTAATAGTAAAGATTGTGGATGTTCTGTGCTGGTTGTCATCGGTGCTGGGGACAAACCTGGGCATATTTCATCTCCTAGTATAGATGCAGCCCTCCAGTTCCACTTCTTAGCTCCCTGTGAGAAATCTCTCTAATTTATTCCATTGCTGGTTCAATCCAATATATAGATATGGAAGAGTGCAAAAAAAGGGGGACTGAGCATTGTCTACCAGAAATCAGGGCAATTTGAATCCCTAGTTTTCTGATGGAGGGTACCAGTCATCAGACAGTATGTGTTTGCTGAGGTAATTCGGTCTCATATTACAATGAATCAACTTCTTTTATGATGCTCTTTGATAATATATGAGTCAGAGGTACAAGAAGGAGAATGACCCTCCAACCTTAGTGAGTAGGCATGCTCTTGGGAAGGGAAAGTAAGGGTTTTTTGTGAAAAAGATGAGAAAAGAAGCATGGTTTGATCCAAATTGGAGGGGTTTTGACTGCTGTACTGCAAAAAGTTATTTGTTTCACTGTGCCTAGATCAATAGTGTAATAGCAGCACACTCCTCTCCCTTAGAAAGCTGCTTCACAGTCAGCAGTTAATGAGCTAGTACTGGAAAAAGTTTAATGGGCTCTGCCTTGTTACATCCAGAAAAGGCTCACATGTTGGCTTGCAGTAGAATCACCAAGAATTGACTTTGGAGAGCCAAAATGCAAATAAAAGTTTCTAGTAGTTCTCAGCTCTTTTGTGTGATTTCTCTAGTTCTTAGAATCACAGAACTATAGAACTGTTCTGGTTGGAAGAGATCTTCAAGATCATCAAGTCCAACTGTTAACCCAGCACTGCCAAGTCACCACTAAACTATGTCCCTCAGCACCACCTCTACACATCTTTTAAATATCTCCAGGGGATGTGGCTCCACCACTTCCCTCGGCAGCCTGTTCCAGGGTTTTGCAGCCCTTTATGTGAAGTTTTTTTTCCAAATAACCAACCTAAACCTCCCCTGCTGCAACTTGAGGCTGTTTCTTCTTGTCCTGTTGCTTGCTACAGGGGAGAACAGATCTACTGCCACCTCACTAAAACCTCCTTTCAGGCAGTTGTAGAGAAGAATAAGGTCTCCCCTGAGCCTCCTTTTCTCAATGCTAAACAACCCCAGTTCCCTCAGCTGCTCCTCATAACAGTTGTTCTCTAGACCCTTCACTGGCTTTGTTGCCCTTCTTTGGACACCTTCCAGCACTTCAGTGTTCTCCTTGTAGTGATGGGCCCAAATCTGAGCACATTATTCAAGGTATGACATCACCAGTGCCAAGTACAGGGGGATGATCACTTCCCTAGTCCTGCTGGCCACACTATTTCTGATACAAGTCAGGATGCTGTTGGCCTTCTTGGCCACCTGAGCACACTGTTGTCTCACGTTCAGCTGTCTGGCAACAAGAACCAGGTCCTTTTCTATTGGCCAGCTTTCCAGCCACTCCTTCCCAAGCCTGCAGTGTTGTCTGGGGTTGTTGTAACCCAAGTGCAGGACTCAGCACTTAGCCTTGTTGAACCTCATGCCATTGGCCTTGACCCATCGATCCAGCCTGTCCAGGTCCCTCTACAGAGCCTCCCTAACTTCAAGCCAATCAACACATCCACCCACCTTGGTGTTATCTGCAAATTTACTGAAAGTGCCCTCAATCCCCTCATCCAGATTACTGATAAAAATGCTGAAGACAACTGTGTCCAATACTGAGTCCTGGGGAACACCTCTTTTGACCAGCTGCCAACTGGATTTAACTCTTAAACCTTCATAAACATGTCCAATGAGATTTTTCTCAAATGGGAAAGTACAGCTGTGAAAAGAAGACATTTTCCAGTTCACTACAAAAAGAATACCTTTTCCTTCCCTTCAAAGAAGCTAAGTATTGATCAGCATTCACAACAGGGTTAAGGAGAGCTTTCACTTACTGGTTTTTAGTGTTCTAAAAATGAGGATTTACCAGTGCAGCCCTGGAACAGTGCTGAGGTTGAGCAATGCGGAACGACGTCACCTGCCTTGCCTCTGTGGAGTTTTCTGTCTATCCTGCCTGAAGTCTTTGGGAAGCTGCTTCCAACATAAAACAGTTGGCATCTGTAAAGGGAGAGCAGAACATCTATCAAACATGGAAAGATCAAGAACTGTGACTCCCTGCGGAGTAACTGTGGGGAGGGAAACAGCTGAATAATGTTGAACACATTCAGATCTCTGACTTCACCTAATGCACACTGTGAAGGCTGGGTGCGCAGTCAAATGATGATTCATATTTATGGATGTGGAAAAGCTTTTGTGCTTCTGCCTTGAAAGACACTGCTCTATTATTTGCTTGAGAGGCAACTTCTCTTAGACAAATATAAGCATAAATATTAATCTGGAGTGAGATTTATTCTTTTTTTTTTTCTGAAAAGGCAGGCCTGGTTGTGGAATGGCTTGGGAAATGTCTTAGTGCTTGGTACACTGAGAAGACTTGAGAGCTGACAAGGACATTTAAAAACTCAACTTTCTGAGAAAATCCAAGTTCCCTAAACCTCTGATAATTTGTCCCTTCATGGATATCAAGAGTATTCATTGGACATGCTCATGCATCAGGAACCACAGTGGTTCTGAGGGCAGAATCACTGAAACAGCTCACCACTTTGAAAGGCTCCTCACCCCAATCTCTAAAAGAGCCTTTAAGCTTCAGCCCATCTGCTGCTAAAGGTGTGGGTATGTGAAAACTTCCATGATAGCCTTTCCCCACTGCTCAGCCTTGGTAGCTTGACATCCCCTGCAGAGTCCCTTTCTCACAGGAAAACACTTGGGGAAGGTGAAATGCTTCTAGTAGATCCCATCCTGCAGGTAAAACAAAGAGATATTCTGTGCTATGTGAAGAGTCAAACTACTCCCTTTTCCCGAGACAGTTTCCTCAGATTTTGTTTGCCCTCATGCTCCCAGCAGGACCTTTTTCTGCTTTAGTAGAAAATGTAGGTGGTATCTCCTTGAATAGTTCTTGGCAGGAGTAAATCTATCCTAATAGTAATTGAAAATATTTTCAGAGTGTTACATGTTCAGGGGCTGTTACATGGTATATGTGCCTGATATATGATGTGGCTTGTCTTACGAAGGTTCTGTCCCAGCTCAAAAAACATATTCTTGCCTCTAATCAAGTCAAAACCCACTTAATTAGCAAAGTGCATTCCACAGTTATTTCCATGAGGAGCAAGTTATTGTCTCAGAAGCATCAAATTCACTGGGAAAATTGTCCAAGAAGTGCTAATTTTTTTTTTCTGGGAATAGCACGATTGGAAATGAGCAGACAGAATCAGAACGAAATGAAATCTCACATACGTGGTTGCTGGTTTATGGAATTGACCTTCCCTTTTCCAAAGACAGAAGTCTTCCACTGGGAGCTGGAAGGTACAAAACAGCTTGACAACACAGCATGTGAATGCGTGTCTCTAACATAAACATAGCTCATATTTTCTCCTCTTGCTGTGTAGCACTCTCTGGGCAACAATCAGTTCCATTTAAATACGATGACTATGGAAGTAATAACGTTTCAAATTTCACTCTTGTATATACTGTCAGGGGAAAGAACGTTCATAAATTTTTTAATGGTCTGATAGTGAAATAAAATGAAGATCTAATTCCTGTGACACTGGTAGTGCTCTTCTTCATTCTCCACTGTCTGAATTTTTCAGGGTTTTGAAGGTATTCCTGTCCCGAACTGCTCAGCGTATTCCATACATGACAGGTGGACGAGTGATGAGGATGTTGGCTGTTATTCTCCTGATAGTTTTTTGGTTTCTCGTTGGCTGGACTTCTGCAATAACCCAAAATTTGGAGAGAAACATTCCACTCATTGGCCAAGGGAAAACATCGGACCACCTGATCTTCAATATGTGCCTCATAGACCGCTGGGATTACATGATGGCTGTTGGTATGTTCATTTTCTAGCTTATCTTTAATTTCTAAAATTAAGCTTGGTTGTCTTTTCATTTTTCTTATTTTAGAATGTCTTAAAGTTTTGTCAGACTGCCTGGTATCATGTAAAAAGCTCCTAGGGAAAATAAAATATCTCCTTAAATGTTTTTGAAACAGGCTGATAGGTAAAACATAATCAAAATATACTGAGACTTTTATGACTTTCAAAGGTTTGTAACTTGGATTGTAGTAACAAAGTGATGGGTGCTCAAGAAATTTCATCTTTGAAGGCAGAAGGCATCTAGCTCTTCTACGCTATTAAAGTGAGAAATGGTGGGTAGATGAATTAAGGCTTTTTGCTTTTGCACCACAGAACTGGGCAGAGCTGTCATGTGTGAGGACAGAAAGAACTTTCAAGACCACTCGTTCATAACCTTACAGAAATTAGTATCAAAGTAATGGGGGTAGGAAATGCAATGCACGTCAAACGTCCCAACTTAATGTATTTGTTAGATGTACTCCCAGTTCTTGGGATAGGCAGGAGCTAAAAAATTGTACACTGCAGAACTCCTATCAAGGAGAAAAATAACTCAGTTTTGTTTCCTCAATTTTATAACGAGCAGTGGATTCCCCACGCCAGGGTTCAGATATACAGTATCGTGTGCTTCCTCCCAGTGGCCAGGCAGCTTTGGTGTTTCTGTACCTAGAGCTGTTGTTTCTGACACAGCCCAGGTGTGCCACCCACTATCTCAGATACATCAGTGTTTGGAAATCTGTAATAACTTCTTATCTTTCTGCCCTTTCCCTGTTTCCCTCGTGGACATCCCCCTGACAGAGCTCTGCTGCTGAGGATTAGTGAGAGACAGTGGTGGCTCCTCAACATGAGAGCACAGATGAGATGGAGAGAAGCAGCCTTGGGGTATGAGGAATGTTTTCTCTGAGCGTGGTGTACAGAAAGTTAGTGCATGGTAATGCACAAAGGTTTTAAAGGGCAAAACACTGCTACCAGCTTCATCAAGGACTGTCTGTGTCTCTAAGGTGCCCCTGTGCTCCGCTCTTGTCTCCTTCACGTAAGATCTCAGAGCCATCCGGGCACAGTGGTACCCCCATTTGTCAATATGCTCACTGGTAAAGCATGCAGGGAGGAGTATAAAGCAGTACATTTTGAAATGTCTCTCGATTTGGACCCTTTTGGAGGGGTGTATAGATAAAATAAAACTGTACTTTGCATTAATGGATGGAGTAGTACTATCAACAGGGGTGTTGTAAAATTAATAACAAAAGAGAATTAAATGTGGAACACTAGATGATGTCATCTTCACTAACCCATTTTGCATCCAAATTTTACTGCATTTCACATCCAGTGATACAGTGTAGTGTTAGTAAAACTTTGATAGTGGTGGTTGTTGCATAACGTTTTTATTCTCTGGGTTTTATACCTATGGTAGTGTAGTGATTACCATACTCAGATTTTAATACCTAATTATGATCTATAGTCCTTTTTATTGTAGAAAAATTGCATTAGTTGCTGTCTGCCTAGTGTTGGAATAAATAAGGATCATTAAAGGCATATTTACATTTAAAGGAGGTTTTAATGGTTTTCAAAATACATGCAAGGGCAGTAGGGGCAAAGGCAGCTCTTGAAATTGGGCAGAATTTCTTATGTTCTGTCATTTTGCCTTCTTCCTCAAACTACCTTATAAGCAGTTATGTTTGTGCAAGTCTTCAGTAAACTCTGCAGCCACATTAATGGTACCAGGAGATGTACATGTCCAAGTCTGTACTAATGTATGTGTGTCTCTATTTATTTACACATATATATGTGTGTGTGTATACGTACTTAAAGTTTTTTACTGTTAAAAACTTACAACCAGAAAGACCTAGTTCCAAAATTAGATGCTTCATCTCAGAGATATGTCGGGAGAAATACCCATAATGAAGGACCCTTTTATTCCTATAATTGATTGGGACCAGCCTTGCAAAAGATTGGATGGGATTAATTGATAGATTATGATGCTTGATTTAAAATGCTAAAATAGAAATGCGGGATGATAATTTATGAAAGGTTTCTAATTTCACTTAATTTACTCAGGCACAGTGTATGTATATATTATATAAAACTAGTCAGTGTTTTGGAATATATTCTGTCATCTGTGGCTCTAGCTGAAATACTTCTGTCTTTCACTCGGTGGTCAACACTTCACTGAAATGCAGAGAGGGAATTTTCAAGGTGACAGACTAGTGAAGTGAGAATCAACAAGGCTCTGTTAGAAAGTTGTAATGAGATGAATCCTTTATGCTACCAGAGATTATTGGAGTTAGGCTTTATGAAGCATTTTCCATACTAATCATTCCACTTGGGCTCTATCTCTGCAGAGTGAATGTTTTATATTTACATTTCCATTAAGTTTAAGAGGATGCTCTCTGTGGGAGAAGTAGGGACTTAGACACAAAGGTTGTAACTATTTCTAGCCCTGCCTCTGTACTCTGTGGTAAGCTGATGAGAAAAATTAGCATTCAGTAAATCTTAGTTTATCTACGTAACATAATGTGAGGTAGTGTGCATTTTCCTTGAGGTTGTAGGTACTTGTGGGTAGCTTATTTGTTAACTTGCCTAGAATCTGTTATTGCCTTTGTGTTTGTTTCTGCATCACTTTCAAGGTTGGGGCGTGTGTCTCATTGGCAAGCCATGGCATGGTTGACAGTCTGAGATTTTAGAGAAAGACCTAAGGGCACAAAACCTTTTTCCTATAGCCTCAATGTATTCCATACTTCTACCTGTCAGAGACAGATCCCAAGTCAGAAAAAAAACCCCAAAACCACAAGTAATAAGCTTTTGGTACCTAAGGGCTCACAGTGTCAGAAATCAAACTATTATTCTTTATCCTGAGGGAAAAATCCTATAAGTGAAACCGGATTTAAAAGAGCTTCCCAGAAACTGGGAAAAAACGGCAAAATAATGAGTGTAATGAACGAAGCCCCAGGCAGGAGAGAAAGGCAAGCAAAGAGATAAACATGCAGTCACAAACACAAATAAAAAGCAGAGGTGAAATGTTGACGGGTGGATGTTCCTGGCTTCAGCGTGGCCAGGGTTTCACCCAGCGTGGATAGGACATGACCTGGAGTTGTTAACCACCCCCTCCCATGCATTCTGTGCGTTGCTTTCAGTGTTTTATTTAAAGCAGAAGTGAATGACGGGTATTAACTAAGGGCAGGGAGGTATTTTTCCTCAGCACTTCTTTGGATCCTGGCTGTCAGGAGCTGTGGTGCTCCCGTGCAGCTGCTGCCATAGCCCACTAATCGGTGGGTCAGGCTTTGGGTCTTGAGCATCAAGAGCTTTTCAGACACAAGGCCGTGTCACAATTACTGCATGTCCTCAGCAAGGAAAAGGAACAAAGTGAGTGTTTCAGCCTGTTCCCAAAAGAACTGTTCATTTGTTGATACTTAATGTGTATAATCTTTGCATTTAAAGAGTGCATGAGTCGCCAGGACAGGCTCTGACAGATTGGGCATTAATACAGCCTGTACAGTTTTGAGCTAGGGCATTGTCACAGAGCCTCACAAGGCCCTCTATTAAATTTTCTGCAGGCCCTCTGCTGCATTCAGTGACTTGGGTGATTATTATTTCTTTTTGTTATCCCCATTTGACGTGGCCCTGTGCCATATTTGGGGTGTGTTGTTCAGAGTATGCAATGAATAAAGAGCTGTTCGTTTCCAAGTGGGTGTTTTTAAGCCGTGTTCTCCTTAGCATCGATGTACAAAGTTTAAAGCCGAAGTTGTCAACAGTAGCTATCAATTTTGAGTGTCCATCTTGAGACAACTAGGGGCTGCTTTTTCAGAATACTGCTTATAGACTCCTCTGTGTGGAAAACACAACCAGGACACACTGGTTAGAATTCATCACCGATGAAGATCTGGCTTCAGTTCTCACAAAAGACACTTAGAATATCATGTAAAAATAGTGATCGCTTGTGAGAATCTCACTCTAAGTGATAAGACCAGGGCTGTATAAAATGTTTGCAGCAGAAATATGATAAGAATGCTATTTTATGAAGGAGACTTCAGGTCTATCCCTTTCCTGCTTATAACCCACTCCTCCCACCACCACGTACACCACTCTCACAGTCCACGTCACCAACTGTGTGTAGTTTATGTCCTTCATCTCTAGGATATGGTAAATCTGGAAGAGGAATGGGGAAGAGCAACAGAAGTGATGAGTGGTGCTGCAATTCCCAGGCTGAGCAGTTTGGGTTGCATTACCCCCTGCAATAATGTCACTTTTTCTTAATATCTGTTGGATCACAGATTAAATCCCACAGCCTTTATTTATTTCTATGAAGGATTTCTGCTAAGGAAACTGTATTTGGGTTGCCTTAGCCACATGTTTATGTATTGGTAAGTGCCATATTCAGATACTCCTGCAAGCCACCCATAGGAGGACATGGCTTTGGGAGAAGCTGGAAGATGTGCTGACTTCCTCTTGTCTGTGCACCACCCCTTTTTGGAATCCACTTCTTGTATGGCTCCATGTCTTTCCAGTCATTTAAGTACTTTGGATACCATTGGCATTTGCTTGCATCCTCTTAAGATGTGGGAGAAGTCGTCCCACGCTTCAGTTTGCTTTCAGCTGCTGGTGGTAGATCTTTCTGATCCTGTTCTCCCTCGTTCATCCACACACAATTATGGAGGATGATGGGGCACATGGAGACAGAAGAGTGGCTAGCTGACTTTAATAACAACAGTGGGCTACGGAAGGAATGAGGCAGGACAGCAGAGCTGTGTAGATGAAGGAATAAAATGCATGAGTATAGGGGCTAAGGGAAATGCAGAAGTAAGGGGAGTTCCTAGAGATTGTAGACCTGAGCACTGGCATATATTTCATGCAGTGAGACTTCTCACTTAAGTCAGTGGCTATGACTCTGTTGACAGTAAAAGCCATCTCTAGGTGACCTTCAAGTCATGGGGCCCACAAATGGTGGGGCAGCATGTCCCTTGTATTACTTCCAAGTGGACCTGCGAGGCAGTCTTGTGGCTGTGTGGGGGACAGGGTGAGTTGTGCCCCCCACCAGCCTATGGGCCTCTGCTCTTGTTTCTCAGCCTTGCACAGCCACTGGCCATGGAAGTTCTGGTAGAAAAAAAAAAAAGTCAGGATTTGGCGCCATTAATTCTCCACTCACGGGTCTCTGTATTGCTGTGCCTAGCTAATTAAAATGATGCTGAGATGTGGTGAGAGAGACGGGTAAACCTCTGTTAATTTATAACTTGCTAGAAATTACTCAATGCTAAAAACTTATACATGTAATCACAGCTCATTGAAATATATTAAAATCCTTTCAGTTGAGAAAAAAACTTCTCCTATGACATAGCACAGCTCTCCAGGTGGGAGATAGGACACAGTGAGGCAGAAAGAAACTGTGCTGGCTGGCAATACAGGAACAATCGAGGACACAGTTTTTTCCTGTTTTAAAATGGTGTGTGCTTGGCTCCAGCTGGCACCCTCCGTGAATGAACAGATAGGAGACCCATGCTTCCAGATCCATAGGTCACTTCATTTCAATAAAGAGGATATAAAATATAGACATTAGTCTGATGAAATAAAGTGTGATGGAGCAGTAGATGAGTTGTAGCTGTGTTACGATAAGTAGAGTTGTAATCAGTAATTTGTGCCCAAAACCTGAGGAAAAAATGGTACAACTGTTAGAACAGTGCAAAGTTCAGAATACCAAGTGAGCTTGAGTGAAGTCATGGCTGTAATGGGCTTTCTCTTACTAGTATAAAGAAAGGATGCAGAGCGTGCCCTCATCTCTGAAGAGCAGCGGCCTGTTCTTGGCCTACGATTGTGCTTCTTAAGCAAATGAGTGTGGTCAGACACAGAACATCCTACAGAGTCATGGAAATGGGCTTTAATCCTTCAGGGTTGTCATCTTTATGCAGGTAACTTTTGGACAGCAGAGTGGAAGCAAGCGTGGGGGTGGGTATCCTGGCTCCAGGGAGCTCCTTTCAGTAGCTCTAGGCTACAGCCATCTCCATTGAGAGGCTGGCCTGAAGAAACACAAAAGAAAGGAATTTCTGGCAGGGTAGAAGGGCTGAGAAGCAACCAGAACAGCCTGAAATAACTTACTTTCCTTTTCCTGACCCTTCCAGGTTGGAAACAGTTTAGGATTTAAGCTATTCACCAAAACAGATAAATATATTTCTGCTGTCATCTCACGGTGACAGGGTGGCATTATCCCCATTTTACACAGCCAGAGCTGAGGCACAATAAGATCAAGGTTATATGGTCCATTTCATCTGGGTTCCCATTTTGCAATGACTTTGGCTCAGTTCCAGAGCTTAGTAAAATCTATATATAACATGTTATGTATGGTCTCACTGGCTGCACATACAGCCCCGTGTGCTTAGTTCTGCTGCAAATCACAACGAAAAATGCCTAGACTGGCACCCAGATAGCAAGAGAAATGCTCTCTGTGATCCTCTCTGGAAAGTTTGGCTTCAGTGGAGACTTTTTCCATATGGATAGGAGCTCGTGGTACAAAGTTAGAATTCAGTTGCACATGTGCATAAGACTGCTTTTTTTTCCCCCCTGTGGTCTTTCCTATCATTCACTAGACATCTAAATGTCATTTGCAGCAAATTACAGAGCTTTTTTTCATTAGCCAACCTTGATTTGACTCTGGAATTGTTCTGTCACATGCGTTAAATGAGTCTGGTCTCTTAAGAAATGATATAGTTAACTGCAGGTTATCTATGCAGAAGAGAGAAAGTTAAGAGTGCATGAGGTATTTTTATTTTAGTGCTGTCCAGTTGTTGAAGATAGCAAAGTTGCAGAAGTAAGGATGAAGTACTTTTCTAAGCCCATAAGAAGAGCTGGTGTTTAAGCCATGTTCAAAAATCCCACTTCGGATTTCTTGATTTTTCACATGTCCTTATATGATCTTTGCTTTTCTGCATCTGATTTTTCTTAACTGTCCTTTAATCCATTTGTCATCTGTGGGTGTTCTCTTCCTGTACCCACTTGTCAAGAGTTAAGACTGCGCAGGCCACTAGACAAGTGACAGACGCTCTTTATTAACCCCTCCCCCTCAAGTGTAAGGAGGCTCTCAGAGACTTTTCCAAGTCTTGAAAGAGAGGCAAGTGACTTTGATCCCTGCTTTCAGTTCATCATATCTTGCTCTGCAGTGCTGCGCGGTCAGGCGAGGCACAGACACCCACAGAGCCAGCAATGAGAGAGGATATTGATTAATGCAAGAGTTTCCTTGTGCTGGGGGCTGGACAGGTGGGAGCAGGGCAGTCTGCATTCGCATGACACAGCTCAGCTAAGGGACATGGAAAGAAGATGTCACAGAGAATGCCTCTGAACACAGCTTTGGCTTTTACTGTCTTTGAATATAAAAGAGTAATTGCAACACAGAAAAATCTGCACATTTAGCTAAACGTAGTCAATATATTAACCCAGATCCTCAGAGGGAGTTTAAGTCAATAATACCAACCCTGAGCCTGTCCTTCTCTATAGAGCAGATGGGTATCACATGCTGTGAGCATGTATTATTGTCCTTCATTATCAGAAGATACAGAACATGAACAGTGACCAAAGCGAGCAGATACAGAGGACTCCCAGTTATAACAGGCTGATGGCACTGGGCATGAGTCTGGTCCAGGGAACTGGATGACCAAGCTAAGTGTTTCAAAATGCTTCGTTTTCTTAAAACATGATGGGCATTGCAAACAAAAGTAATAATCATGGTTTTTAAACACCAAAGGATATAACTAAGTAGGTTTATTAGATAATGCAAAGACCAGATAAAATTCAATGTGGATGAGGAATACATAATAACTATCAAGAGAGGCTTTGAAAAATTAATTCATTTGTGCATGTGCATTCATCTGGAGAAAAGCAGGCTCAGGGGAGACCTTATCACTCTGTACAACTACCTGAAAGGAAGCTGCAGTGAGGTGGGTGTTGATTTCTTCTCCCAAGTAACTAGCGATAGGATGAGAGGAAATGGGCTTAAGTTGCACCAGGGGAGGTTTAGATTGAACATTAGGAAAAATTTCTACACTGAAAGAGTGGTGAGGCATTGGAAGAGACTGCCCAGGGAGGTCACGGAGTCACAGTCCCTGGAGGTGCTCCCAAAACACGTAGACGTGGCACATCAGGACACAATTTAGTGGTCATGATAATGTTGGGTAGACAGTTGGACTTGATGATCTTAGAGGTCTTTTCCAACCTTAATGATTCTGTGCACATGGCCACATTTTTTTTTTCATCTTTTACTTTCCATTCATATCTACAGCCATTTATGCCTTTAAAGCAATTGTTCCTTTTCTTACTCTTATCTATCAGAAGTTTTTACCCAAAGTCTGAATGTCTGGTTTGGATTGTTACAGAGCAGCTACTGCAAGTTTTTTCAGAGCTCTTTTGTGCTTGATTTTTTTTGACTTCACATTTTCTGTCCAGAGAGCTGTTGACAGCTCTCTCTCCTAGGAATTTCCATAGTTTTTCAGAAGGAGGAAAGAAGGTATTTCATATTGTTGTGCTTAATAAGTAACATAGGATAATCTATAAGCTTTATGATAAATCATGCTTAAAGGAAAAAGATCATATGTTTTGATTTTGGTCTTGGCAGGATGGCAGCATGCTGAAATAGTCCTTCAGTGCTCAGGAAGTCACTCTCCTACAGCAGGCTTGTAATGGAAAATTATTCAGCAAATGGCACAGAAGTTTCATATCACATCTCACAGATGTTAATCATTAATAATAGGACCTCAGAGATGAGTGTACATTAGAACCTTGCTGCATGGTGACCAGATGTGCTCCATTATCTATCTATTTATCTATCTATCTATCTATCTATCTATCTATCTATCTATCTATCTATTCGAAGGTAGCTATATCTGTGTTTTTCATTAGTGTAATAAATACCTTAAAATGTCACTTTATCTTGCAAAACCAATAAGGCCGTTTTGCCATACTGCAAAATTGTGTAACACCTTCAGATTTTTGTTGAAGATTGCACTAACAGTCTGCAGCTAATGATACAAACTTAATTTCCCCCCTCAAGCACAGCTTCTACATGATACATTTAAGCTGTGTAATTAGTGGTCTAGATAATAAATTTGTTTTCTATCAGCCTGTTTTGTTTGTTCTTGCTAATGTAACATTGGGCTGAGCAAATATAGGAACTCTGTTATTTTACCTTGTGTTTTTAAAGCTATTCACTATTTGTGTTGCATAACAGATGTCACATTAATTATTATCTGTAGAGAGGAATTCCAGCTCTGCTCTAAATGTAAAGCTTTTATAAAATCATTATGCGTTAAATGGTCCAAACTACTGTTATGCTCCAGTATTTTAATACTTTGAAATATCTTCTTGTTGTCTTTGGAACTCCTTGTAACTATGATTGTGAAACTGAAAACTGTGAAATTTCCAGAATTAATCAGCTCTGGAGATCAAACGCTGCCTTCACTCTTGCTTACCCCAGCTCATTGAAGTTGATTTTTGTATGGAGCTTCAGCTTTTTCACTTTCATTTGCTCTCTCAGATACCTGTATACAAATCTGTATACAAAAATAAAGTAGTTAATTCTTGTAGATCTTCACACTTAGATCAGATTTTGTTTCTTGTAAAAATAAGCAAAATTTGGCCCACAGTCCTTAGTTAAATGGGAATACCCTCAGCATGTGGTGGTTTATACATGTATTTTCATCCCTTGAAAAACCAAACTTTTTCAAACTCTCAGCCTCTGTAAGCACTTGTAACTGATCTTTTCAATCAGTAAAGAGACTTGGGGCTCTTCTCACTTCAGCTGAGGAAGAGAAAGAAGAATGGACCATGGATAGCTTTGTAGAATATGCTTGTTATTTCACAATTAGCTCATCTGTTCAGCTCCACTGCTGATGCTGGGTGTTTTACTGCAGGGGGACTTTGGATGAAAGGCAAAAATGAGAGGGAATAGTCTCTCTGGCATGTTCTGGGGAATACCTGCAAAACCCTGGTAAGAGTTTCCATAGAACATAGGACAGTAAGGTACAGTGGCCTGGCTTTAGCAACTCAATTCTAACCATTTTCTCCTTTTCAATTTCTTCTAAATCATTACGGAGCAATTAGAACAATAAATTTCAGTGCCATGATTCAGTATCTGAAGTATCTGAAGGGGGCCTATAAGAAATCTGGGGAGCATCTTTTGACAAGGACTTGTAGTGATAGGATAAGCGGTAAGGGCTTTAAAATGAAAGAGGGTAGATTTAGATTAGAAATCAGGAAAAAGTTCTTCCCTATGCTAGGGTGGTGAGACAATGGAACAGATTGCCCAGGGAAGTTGTGGATGCTCCATCACTGGATGTGCTCAAGACGAGGTTGGAGGGAGCTTTGAGTAACCTGGGAGGTGTCCTTGCCCATGGCAGGTGGGTTGGAACTGGGTGATTTTTAAAGTCCCTTCCAACCCAAACCATTCTATGATTCTGTGTATGTGAGGCAAGTGTACTTAAAGAGAAAACCTAAAACTGCTAACATTTGTAAAGGAGCCTTTAATCTTATTCCATTGAAGCAAAATTTGTATTCCACTTGCTCAGAAAAGACTTTAGGATCACGATGGCTTGGTAGGTCATTCCTCAGCAGGGGTTTTTAAGAAACCAGAGTACTAGACTTCACTGGTGGCACAGCTCATGATCTAGGAATGACATGGAAGTAGCAGCCAGTTTGCCCACTCAGTGAGTTTATGGGAAATGTCAGAAAGACACCTGTGTATGTGCCTTTGTAGAGCTCAAAATGAGGCTAGGACACATAGTCCCAGAAGGTTCATACCATGCATTTTTCATGTTGACACTCAGTAAGGTCCCAAGTCAAACTGTTAAAAACAGAATGTTTGTTATTGTTTGGATTTTAGTGAAGAACACAAAAATAGCAGCAGGTGTGGATTATCCCTTTTCAGATGTTTGGTTTTAGGTAACCAGTAAAACTGCTGGGTGTATGTAGAATATGTTCTAGTAAAAAAAGCTAGGCAAGCTTTTTTTTGATAAAAGTAAGAAACATGGCTGGTGGTGTTCAGAGTTCAAACTGAACTCAGCAAGCACAGAGAGATCCATGTAACTGAATTAATTTTCATTTTATCCAGGCTTGTCTCTTACTGATTTATCCGAGATTCATAGCAAAATTAGATGTTTCAAAATTCTGTAACAATACAATATAGGTCATTTACAGTAGTTACAGACTGTCAAATATGGAGGTCCAGAGGACCTGTTCTCAGGAGATACCCAGTGCAGATGTTTTATTTCAATCTGTCACTAATGGCAGGGTTCACAAGCATGTGTGACCTTATCCAAACCAGACCAATAATGATTTGCTGATCGCTACCATAGGGTGATGTCACTGATCACCAGTTCTAGTTACAGTATAATACCACATATTGGCAAAAAAATAGGTAGAAAGAACTAACTTTCTATTATATTACATTTGCAGTTTTTACTGAAAAAAAAAAAAAAATCAGCAAGGCAAAAGCAGTGTATGAGTAACAGCAGGATCACACTCAATTTCTGAAGCTGATCCAGAGCGGTGCTGGCATTGCAGGTGTCTGATATGGAATTGCATGTTGCTGAATAGGCTCAATCACTTCCAGCCATCAACCCAGACTGCAAGGCACGGACACAAGCACCAGCTCTAGTCATAACTACATGGCAGAGCAGTGTGATTTTTTTTTCTCGAAGGAGAGGTTTTTCAAGACGGTTATTAAATTATTTCATCTGTATCAAAAGTGGAATCATGTCACAGCAGACTGTCTACTGGAAATCAAAGGCAGAGTAGTGCTGGGTATGGATGAGTTAGCTCTAACAGGATAGTTTAAGCTGATCCTGACTCTTTACTCCTTCTCCTTTCTTCCTTTACTCATTTTTCTCCTAAAGGAAACACATAATTTGTTACAATTTTTTGTTGTAATTGCTATAATTACATTAGGTCCTCAGAAGTGACTCATCTTATTATGGGCACCAGCAGAATTAACTATCATGACAGAGAAATTTTTTTAACCCAAACTATATCGTTATATCTGAGTTATAAACCTTTGAAATGAAGCAGTTGTCTTAAAAAGCTTACAGTCTAGTAGTAGCACCGATATCTGCCTCTATAACAAGAACAAATAGCTACAAATAAAAACACTTGTTATTTTAAGTTATGTCAAACTTCTATAGTACCAATTTGAAAAAGAAGCAAGATGTTATTAGACATTGTCTTAAAGTTTGTCAGTTGAAAAGATGAAACACCATGAATGCAAAGATTCCTAGTCTGGAAAAAAAAGAAGTTTGTGAAATGAAAACCAAATGTATCATGTGCAGTGACAATATCTGAACGAGTTTGAATGCCTGTATGTGTACGTATATACATGTAGGAGCATATACTGCCTGTGCTTAAATAGCTCACACATACAGAAGATACTATAGTACTTCAAATTTTCTTCCTCTTTCATATATAAAACTAATTGCAAATTATTTCTTTTTGTTCTTCTCACAGCTGAATTTTTATTCCTCTTGTGGGGTGTTTATCTCTGCTATGCAGTGCGGACAGTCCCATCAGCATTTCATGAGCCACGTTATATGGCTGTTGCAGTTCACAATGAGCTCATTATCTCTGCTATATTCCATACAATTAGGCAAGTGATCTGTAGATCTAGTAATTAACTTTTTATGTTTCAGGTTTCATATATGTTACTTAAAATGGATGAATGGGATAGGATGCATAATGGAAAGTCTCATAAGTATTTAATTCTGCAACTTAAGTGATTACTAAACTCAAAACTGTTCCCATAAGATTCAAGAATACGTGTGATCAACTTGTTAATTGTATAATTGGGGTCTTTTTCAGTATAGCTAGCTGATATGTTCTTGGATCAAAGTTCAGTATGTCTGATAAATTAGATATAGCAAAACTACTCTCTATCTTCGGTCATCTGCATACTGCTCACTGGTTTGTATCCCTAGAAAAACAACAGGTAAGAATGTTGGTTTATGTGAATTTTTCCTGATGTGTAACAAATTGACAAGGTGCAGCTGTACGTTAAGATAATTGCACTGGTTTGTTTATGAAGCATAGTGTTCTATATGCTACCATAAAAAATTGTTATGCATATGATGCTGTAATAGAAATATAAAACACATTTCTTATCAAGTTAAAAATGAGTTCTACATACTTGTAAATTATAAGAATAGGAACAAATAAATAGGAGTCTTTGCCAAAGCTACATTAAAATTACTATATATGCCTTTCCTGCAGAGTACCCTGTAAAAATGAATTGGTCCTAGAAAATGCAGTATAGAAGGATAGCATGAATTTCATCTCATGCTGTAAGAGTTTCTTACGACATTATCACACCTCCCTTTGCCTCCTGGCAGACCTTATCTACTGAGATAGTAAAATTTATTTTTTTTCTCCATTGACAGTCTTCATATGCTCTTCTCTGTTCCTTGATCTGTCTTGGAACTCAGATTTTCTGAGTAAACATTAGCAGAGTGAACCTTTTTATCTCTATTCCTTCCAGGCACTCTTTTCCCTTATCATTGTTCTAAAGTTCAATGCACTTTTCAGGCTTGCAACTCTTTGTTTCCCTCACCTTTTCCTAACCCTTTATCTCAACAGCCACATACTCAAAGTCTTTTTTTACTCCCTAAAACAAACAGCTACAAAAATAATGTTTAAAATCTGCATTTGATGGAAGTATTTTTCTTTTATTTCCTGATAGATATAAAATTTATTTACAATACTTTTGAACTGATTACAACCAATATGACAGCTTCTCAGTCAAAATTTTCCCCTGTTAATTAATGTTCCTAAGCCATATTTTGGCCCATGTTAGAAGACACAGTTCAGTGCCTAAGGAGAGCTATTATGTGGGCTGCAAGTTTCTTTTAACAATAGAACAGGATGAAAGTAATCTTGGATTAAAGAGAGGGGGAAAAGGAAAAATGTGGCATTTTAATACATGCCACACGAAGGAGATGCGGAAAGATTAGGTCTTTCAGTTTATCCTATTGAGGATCTTGTTCCTTCAGCTGATTTTGGTTTTCCTTCTTTTTAAAAAAATGCACACTTTTTATTGATTCTTTGCTCTGTGTCTGATACTTGGTTTGTTGAAAAAATAACATGCACTGCTTATGGATAGGAATGAATAAAATGCACTGGAAGTACATGATCCGTCCTGAGATTATGTCCATTACAGAAGTCTTAATCCAGTCTCTTTGAAGTTCACATTTCCTCCTTTTTTTTTTTTTTTTTTTTTTCCCTTCTGTCTTCCCCAACAAGTTCTGGATGTAGCTGAAAGAGCAGAAACATAAGACTCAGATTTATATGACATATCTGAGTTGTCATGAAGTTGAAAGCACTGGAGCCTTGAAGGACACCTTCTATCACAAGGCAGCCATCCAATCTGAAAAACTCCCGAAGCTCATATAAGATTGATGTGAGCACTAAATAAAACCTTGAACTGTTTGCATTTTGTTTTCCTTTAAAAGTATTATTCCCATTTCAGAAACAGAAGTTTCTTCATTATATTCAGATTTGCATAGCATTAAGTTCCTGCATTACTCTTTCTCTTGTATTACTGAGAAAAAAAAATTACAGGGAAAAAATCTCATTCAGATAGAAACCCCATCTCTGCTAGGTCTGGATGGCTACTACAAATGCTTTTTGGCTTTCAAGGGTGTAGCGTGGATACCTTAATTAGTCGAGGTTTCACTCTTAATACAAACAAAAAAACCTTCAGAGAATGTGAAGGTTGGGGTTGTTAAGGGTTAGCCACATCCAGTGGGCATCAAGACCTGGGAGCTGTCTCCCGACTCTGTCTGATGGATGTGGCTGCTGCTGTTTCCATCTGCAGGCCTAAGGAGACTGAGCACCTGCGCTGCGCTGCAGTCACTCACAACACACGGCTGGCCACGTGGTCCAGTGCAGATCCAACACAAACAGCTTAGCCCTCTTCTTCCTCTGCCAGCTGATCATGTTCATCAGTGAAATGTGCACCGTGAGTACGTTCACAAGTGCACTACTTTCACAGGTCCTTCAAATACAAGCAGAGTTTTTAAGCCAGTCTAATATCCATCTTTGGGGTTGGGGCCCCATACCCACTCATGGGCTGAGACTTTGGGGCTTCCCAGAAGCAGGTCTCCCACATGCTGACTGGTACAGCCTGAAGTTTGCTCATGAATTGCACATAGACACATGCACAGCGTAGAGAGTGAGATCACACAGAGTGGGAGAAGGACTTAAGAAGAAGATAGATCACCTTCAGTGATCAGACACAGTGCTCAGTCAGTGACAACTTGCTTACACGTCACTAGCCACTTTTATCCTCCCTTCTTTCCGTGTCTGTTCTTCCCCCATCCAACTTAGCCTCTCTCCATCTCTGTCCTTGGCTTCTCCCACATCAGCAAGGCCCCCTCTTACTTTTTTCCTATTAGTCCCAGTTTTGCTACATCTGTACATGACACTGGTATTTCTGATAGCATTAGCTAGAAAATCACAGCCTTATCTGCTGGTACTGATATGGTTACATCGGTACCACTGACCTTGCAAGTTCTACTCCCCACCCAGTGCTCCCTTCAATTCCCTGTGCGGTTTGGCCATCTTTTGAATGATTCCCTGTTAATGACCTGTGAAATCCTGCCATCCCTCACAGCACTGTCTGTAACTTTTGTTCACTTCTCACTCTGTTATTTGTTATATCCAGCAGTTTCTCGTGTCATCTTCAATAGTTCTCATGTCGTGTTCAGTCAGATAAGCTTCGGGCCTGAGCTTCCTCATATCCCTACACACCTCAACAGCCACAGCTCTGTAAGAAATAAGTATGTGTTCGTGAAACATTTCATTTGCAAAGTATTCAACAAGAAACAATGACTGTCTTTATGGCATCTAAGCCAGTGTTTCCTGCCAGACTACTTCTGTTAACAAAAGCTCCTGCAAAATGTGCATCTGTGGACTCAGAGGAGTTGCAAATATCGTTTCTATCTGAAAGGTTTTTGTAAACCTGCAAATTACAAGCCAGTGGTAAACCCCTTCATCCACTGCACTGCCTGCCATGTCTGTCGTTGGGAGCTCACTAAAGCAGACAAATCAAGCATGCTCCAGTCACCTTTAACTGCAGTCCTTGTTGTACCACTCTTTTAGAAAGCCCAGCAAGGAATTGCGCCATTTGGGAGGTTCAGCCCCCCGTGCCCCAGCGTTCACAAGGCTCTTGGGCCCTGCAGTATTGAGCTGGGTGGTCCTGCAATCAAGACCGTTTCTCTGCTCCCCACTAAAATGCATTTCAGTTTGGTTCTCTCTTCGATGGCTTATCAGCCGCACGCCGTAGCTGCGATCTATGGACATCCCGTATTTTATTGTAGTACCTGTGCTTACTTAACCTAAAATCACCCCTTTAGATCCTTGATGTATGTAAACTGCAATAACTCAGTTCAGGCCAACAAAGCTGTGGCAATGTAAACCATCCAAAAGATCCAGCTAGAGAGGGTGAGAACGATGGAATAAGCAATATCCTTCAAGGTCTATTGTTTCTTTTTTATATTTTGTTTTGGATTGGTTTGTTGGTTGGGGGTTTTTTTGTGAGTTGTTTTGAAATTGTGGTGTGTAAGTAAAGCGTGTGGGTCTAATTTTAGTCTGAACAAATCCAGTTGTGTTTGTCCTTTGAATGAAAAGAATCCTAAGGAATATTAAAAATGTTACATCTAACGCACTGGAGAAACGGCAGTGAATTGCAACCCTGAATTCTATTTTCAGATTCATTCTTGCTTCGAGACTTCAGTCTGACTGGATGCTGATGCTGTTCTTTGCACACACACACTTGACTGTGACAGTCACTGTTGGGCTACTTCTGATCCCTAAGGTATTTGAGTCTCCTGTCTCATTTCTTTTGTTGAGACTGAGGAAGATAAATACTGCTATGCAGAAGCAATGTTGTATAAAATTAGCAAGCAACTGACAGAAAAAGATGTAAAATTTGGCTATGTTATCTAAAGAGATCGGGGTTTTTTTTCTTTTAAAAGCTCTTACACATTTTCAAAGATTGTTTCTTGCAGCTTTCAAAAATCCAGAGGTTAAAAGTACTTAAAATTTTAATGTGATTAATGCAAGAAGGAAAGAATCCTGCCTGACGGTGCTTATTTCAGGTATGTGGGTGACTGTGCTGCTGCCAGAGTTAGCTGAGATTGGACAAAGAGTTTAGGCGAGGGCATAGAAAGGCTAGGATGGACTGCGAAATAAAACTGGAATTAAGAGCTTGGACTAGCCATGACATAGAGAGGTTGTGATTTAAATCAGGCAGCTTTTACAGGCTGAAAAAGGAGAGCCCTTTGCAAGCCAGGGCCTGGATGGACAGATGCTATATAGTGAGACAGACATAGCCTGTGATACGGAGCCAGGAATGGTGCTGGATAGGAAGATGAGCTGAGGTGGGGGGGGGGGGGGAGGACACAAGGGGATGGAAGACAAGGGGGGACAGGGGGGAGAAGAGGCAGGGTTCTGAGCACTGCAGCAAACCCCCCGTCAGGCTGTGGAGCAAAAGCAGCAATATGTCAGTCTCACCAGGAGCAGGAGAACTGCAGGCAGCTCCACCTGTCTCTAGCACCAGTCCACTGGATTTGACTGGAGCTTTCTTCTTAGCCAGTACCCCAGCAAAGTGAACGATTTTATAATGGCTTTTGAAACGACCATTAATATTAAGAAACTGAGAGTCAAAGAGAACAGTAAAGGTGAAAACTCCATATGAAGGAAGGACACGAAGCAGTTCAAGTTGATACAACTTTCAGGTTAATGAAGCTGCTGTTCCTGTCTTTTGCCTGTGTGTCAGAACAGGGTGTGCTGGTACCTGTCAAATATACACACATTAAGCAGTCATATCAAGGGGACACTCTGATGCAGCATTAATACTGAATAACCTTGTTTTATTTTAAATTACTTTTCTGACTTTTAGCAACAATCTTACTGTTTTCTATTTTATATTCATATACTTTATCACATATCTTCAGTGAAGTCTTTCCAGACTAACCTAGAAAATTTGTTGACCTTTCTGAAGCTGACTCGTAACTACTCTTCGTCATTTCAATTTTTACCTTATTATCTGTGTAAGACTACACAGACTTTCCTCCAGCACAACATAGAATTCAGGGAATTGAGAGAAGATTCACAAGGTTTAGTTCCATTCATAGTTTTGAGGCCAGGTAACTGTGTGGACGATAGCAACTACAGAAGACTAAATTGATAGGAATAAACAGCTGAAAACATCTCTCCAGCTCTTGATCTAAGCACCTGCTAAAACTTAGAAGAGAGAGATTAACTCATCTCCCTCCTATTTTTCCTCCCTTTTTTTTTTCCCACCTTAACTCTTCCTTTCCAAGGTTAGGATCTAAAATGTGAGAATTGCTTTCCACAGGAGTATTCAACAGCATGAAATACAAAACACAGTCTTATGGTTTTAGCAGCCTGATTGGAAATAGTGGCTGAAAGTCTATTTCCATACTAGCTTGATGTAAATGTAATTGAAAGAGGTTTCAAATAAGCATCAAAATAAGTGGAGGTTTTTTTCCTTATGCAAATATCTAATGTTTATCAAGTTAAGCCATCATTAGTAGGATTTACTCCCATACAGTGCTCATATTCTATAGGATGTGATATCTATAGCTAGTATTCTGAGTTCAGAAAATCACATGAAACTTATGGAAGAATTATTGTGCCGTAAAAACTGTTGATGTAAACTCTCAGAGTGATATTGAAGTACGTTTTTGCACTGATGGCAACATCTTTTTTGTGAATACTTATTGCAGTTTTCACATTCAAGCAATAACCCAAGAGATGATATAGCAACAGAAGCTTATGAAGATGAGCTTGATATGGGTCGATCTGGTTCCTATCTGAACAGCAGTATCAATTCAGCATGGAGCGAACATAGTTTGGATCCTGAAGATATTCGGGTATATATAACTCATTTAAATAGCATTTCTTTTCAAGAACAACACTTTTTCCTACTAGTAAACCCTGAACTGCATCCATTTGACTTTTTTTTGCAGATACCAGCTGAAACAGGCTAGCCTAGGTCTCTCAGTGATTGTGGTATCGGGTCATGTAAAATCTCATCGAAAATATTCACTAGTGTGAAGAGAAGCTGCATTACTAGTCGTAGTAAAAGTCACACTGGAGGCTAAAGAGGAGGAATCATCCACAGCAAGAGCTGTTTACCAGTTTACATAGGCTCTGTGAATTATCTTGAAGTGCAAAGAGGATTTGGTGTCAGCGTGATTAGGCCTTTGTATGTCACATACACATAACTATACACAGTTATGTAACATAAAATCGTAAAAACACACAATTAACCAAAAAAAAATAGTTTATTCCTATCTTACATGATAAAAGGACTTATGCTCCCAGAATAAAGAATAGCTGTAGAATTCAGCAGGAAAGCATACACCACAGCATTGTGAAATCTGAAACATACAGGGTGAATGTATAGGAGTTTGTCAGGCTATATGATGGTAACGTGTTTTGTGCACAATGAATATTATAAATTAGAAAAGACGGTGAAATAAGTTTAATGCCATTTTAGAGCAATGGGCAGGGTATTCATCAGGCTGCTTGTTTTGACTGGATTCACTCTGTACATACTAGTTTTGCCATTCACTTTGCTTTGCAGGATGAGTTGAAGAAACTATATGCCCAACTTGAAATCTATAAAAGGAAAAAGATGATTGCTAATAACCCACATCTCCAGAAAAAAAGGTGCTCTAAAAAGGGCTTGGGGCGCTCGATAATGCGACGTATCACAGAGATCCCTGAAACAGTCACCAGGCAGTGCTCCAGGGATGAGAAGGACCTCATGGAGCACAGTACTCTGAAGAACATGGCAACACTGAAGAAAAACCCACAGGATTCCATGAGTTCTGTGAAGCCAAAAGAAGAGACTTTGAAAAACAGAGTCTTTTCCTTAAAGAAGTCCCACAGCACTTACGATCACGTTAGGGATCAAACAGAAGAAGCGAATAGCTTAACTACAGAAAGCACAGAAGTTATAGCTGCTGACAAGTCGCTTCTGGACTCCTTGAATGGTAACAAATTAACCAAAAACGCTCCTGAAAAAGTTGAAGCAGTCTCCACTGAATCAGTCCCTTTGGTGTGCAAATCAGTAAGTGCACATAACTTAAGTGCCGATAAGAAGCCTCTGCATCCCAGAACATCTGTGTTACAAAAATCCCTCAGTGTTATTGCTAGTGCCAAGGAAAAGACTCTGGGACTAACGGGTAAAACACAAAGTCTAGAAGAAAGCACTAAAACTCATAAATCTCAGCAGAAGGGTAAGGAGGCCAGCAAAAAGCACTCGGCCTCCGATAAAGGGGAGCATAAGGATTCCCACCGGAAGAACTCTACCCAGTCTGAGGAAACAAAGAAAAACCATAAATCTGGAATTATGAAACAGCAAAGGGTTAGTCAAACACCTGCAAATCCAGACACGGGCACAGGTAAGTCTCTGCACAAGGACAATTTCGACATAGGAGAAGTTTGTCCTTGGGAGATATATGACCAAACTCCTGGTCCTGTGCCTTCTGACTCTAAAGTTCAAAAACATGTGTCTATTGCTTCCTCAGAGCCAGAGAAAAACCACCCTTCCCAGCCAAAGGGGAAGACTCATCAAAAGCTGAAGACAGCTGAGGAGCATCAACAGTCAAATCAAAAGAGTTCAGAGAAGGTGGAGGCAGCTGCTCGGGAGACACAAGAGCAGCTGGTCTTTGAAAATGAGAAAAAACAGTCAAATTCCAAGTCTCAGGTCTCCCCTGGGCTGAAGTGTGAGAATGTTAATAGCTATACACCTAATACCTGTGCTGGGGAGCGGGAGGAGCTACCCCAGAAAGCAGCAGAAAAGGAAAAGATCAATAAATTGGCAGAACAGAAAAAAAATGCCTCTTCTGAGGGAAACGTGCTTTCATCTGACTCCCGTAAGCCAAGTAGTTACTTACAGCAACCTTTAGCTTCTCGAGCTGAAGTCTGCC
The DNA here is from genome assembly GCA_025331215.1 of Actenoides lindsayi. NCBI lineage: Eukaryota > Metazoa > Chordata > Aves > Coraciiformes > Alcedinidae > Actenoides > Actenoides lindsayi. The sequence goes on from WTSP01020156.1 coordinate 99,952, forward strand.
CTTGGGAGTACGATACACCAGATTTACCAAATGCAGAAAGAAGTGTAGCTTTATCGAACACCTCTGCTATAAGTGCAAATAAAACAGCAACACCTCGAAAATAAGAGGCTTTTGAACTGAGGAGAGTAGCAACATTGAGAAGAAAGACAACAGGAAAGACAGAGGGGACTTAGGCCAAAAGGATCTGAAAATTCCTAAGGAGCATCACTTAAATCAAGAGAATCAGCGCTACAGTTAAGTAGGAGTTAAAGTAAATTATCATTAATGTTGTTATTATTTATTTGTTGAGTGCCAACAATGTGATTAGCAGTGCCCAGAATATGGTCTCTGCTCCAAGGATTTTACTGTGTCAATGAAAGAAACCTGCCTTTGTGAAATTAATTCTCTTTTAAAAGGAAAGAAAAAAAAAAATAAATGGTGGTAACAAACGCACAGTGTAGATCTTAACTGAATTACTTCTGAATGCCACAACTGGCTTTAACTTGCCCTTGGGACTTTAAAGATCCAGCAGAAGCAGGGCACAGGAAATGTCCTGATGGCAAAAGGGGGTATCAATGAGCAGCTTATTAAAATGACGACTTTTCACTTTATGTATTTAATCTAGATAGCACTGCTAACTCAATGCATCCCAAAAATACATTTTATATAATGATTGCTCTCATTTTCTTATGACTGTGTGTTTAAGTACATTGTTGTGTCTCATATTAAAGCATTCCAGATTGTATAATTTTTGCAAATAACTTTGATATTATGTGACACAACAACACATTTATGCAATCTGCAGATAACTCTCTTCTAATCGCAAGTTCATCCATGCTGTGAACTTTTGTTTCTATATAGAATTGCAGTAATCTTTCACTGGCTATGGAAGCTGTAATTCATATCGGGAAATTCCTTTGGGCTTTGGAGATTTATTTTTTTTCCTTTCCTGTGATTTATATAGTGATTTTTTGTTTGTTTACTCTGTTATTTAAATTTATAGTTTGATACTGTATTATTCAGGGGTTTTATACGCGGTAAATGACTTGTTACGCATTTCCCTGTTAATGCTCATAGACTTTGTTAATCGTGGAAATTCAGTCGTCTTAGCTGCGTATTCTGGTAAGTCTTAGGACAACTTATCTGTTGTTTGTTACTGATTGGAAAATACCATCTAACAAACCAGAATTCTTACTTTCAACATCAATGGTGATGATCTGGCTCAGTATTTCATGCTGACAACATCCTGCTAAATAAGACAAGCAAGAATGACAATGAATAGACCCCAGAACTGACCACCTGTTTTACTGAAACCCAACAACTCTGGGAAATATATTAGCTAGTTCATACAGAACAACGGTGTGCTGTTTATCCCTGTTGGCAAACCTCCAAAAATTGGCCTTCTGAGTGAGGAGAGAAATCCAGAATATTACTCTTCCCCCATATATGCAATTGTAAGAGATAGTGGGAATGGAAATGATGGCATCTCTCTCCCACTCTACAAATGGCTTTGAATTTTTTTTTTTTATTTATACATACATTTACAGTAAAAGTTCTGTGTTTAATACAGTGCTAATTTGCAGTAATAGCTACACTCCTCATCATGCGTATGAGCTTAATTCATAGGTGGCCCATTCACAGCTGTGAGTATTAGTGATGGTTCACCATCAGAGCCTGAGGACACACCCTATAATGATTCTGGGGTGTATCACTAATACTAATAAACCCTCAGCCATCTAAATGCAGTACCAGTAAAGCGCTCTTCGCTAGAACTGGCTATACATACAGTACTCCAGAACAAAGACAGCTCAGTCCTAAAGAACTTGTGCAATTTGAGAGAAGTGATGGGATTCAGTGAAGGAACTTGAAATGAAGATGTTTGAATAGAATGTGTTGTTTTATATATAATATATATATAAAATAGATATTTATATATGTTTAATATATATATAAAATGTCGTATCTAATACACACATGCACATACATTTATGTAGTATAAACTGATTTTTGTGGCATCATAGAAAAAGTGGCTTAAGATAAAATGTAGTGAGCAGAGAGACTTAGTCTGGGCATGAGGAGGACTTTTTTTTTGTCCTTTAGAAAGGACAGGAGTCTATGGGCATGTCTACAATGACAGATCAAGGTGGATCTGATCTTCCTACTGCCTCTGCTAAGCCCAAACCTGGAACGTGCTGACACCTGAGCCAGCTGGGGACAAGTCAGCTCAGGGCTCGTTACTGTCTACACACATTGGCCTCGCTCATAAATTCTGCTCCTCAGCTCCAGATTAAAGTGGCTGAACTGCCCTAGCCAACCTGATTAGCCTGGATGGTGCTCAATTCAACCATGGGGACATGCTGACTTAGGTCTTTGCTGCCCTGGGCTTCTCTTGCTCTCCCACCCCTCTTTTGTAGGGGGTAGTTGTGGCCTAGGAGATCTTGTCTCTGGCTTCAACTCGTATCTTCTGGCTGGGACTCTTGCAACCCAGAATCCCTGTTCACCTGTGAAAGAGAGTCAGGCCTCTGAGTCAGGGTGCTTTGGACATCTCTTCACCCACTTTGCACACACAGTGCCAGTGGCATCCTACATGACGCTCAAATCCAACTCTCTGTCTAGTGCAGAAAAGAGCTGAGGTTAGACCCAATATGCACAGATTCTCCCTTCCCAGACACTCATAGGATTTGTCAGTAACTTTTCCATTAACTTCAGTAGGATTGGATCAGCTCTTCAGAGAGAAAGTGACCCTAAATTTCCCTGCATGGAAAGAATTCCATCCTGGGGACACAGCTTTCTTGGTGTCCTCCAGAAGCACACTGACCCTGTGTGCAGAGAGATACACAACTTTAAATCTGCTGAGTGTGGTGACCACCTCGTGCCTCTCCTACCCCTAAAGGGAGGTTCTGCAGCCCATCTTAGCAGTGGTTTGTGTGAATGGGGTGAGGGGACAGCTTATGTCAGGTCTCCCTGACTCATTAACAGGAGTCAGCACTTTGTTGGAGCCAGGCGCTGAGATGAGAAGTTGTCATCCATGGAGGAGCCATGAAAGGAGATGTTTGTACATTCTCACTGCCTCTTGGAGACAGACGGTCACAGGGAGCAGGCATCAGCCCCAGTGCCCTTCTTCCTTTAGCTGTGAGCCAAGTGAGGACACTCTGCTCCTGCCCTGTTCTGCACCAGCCCTGTCAGGGTGTAACATGCACCAAGGGCAAGGGCATCCACATCAGCAAAGTGTCCGCACAATACCACTGCCCCTTGCATCACTGGCAGGATCGAGCCCTTCATGCATGACTGTATTTGTTCTGCCACTGTCAATCTACAATGCCTTGCTCATTTTGTTTTCCCTTTCTTTCTTTTTTAAAAGATAACTTCATTAGAAACAAAGAAATAAAGCCCATTCCATGGTTGGTGTAAAACAGCCCAGCTTCACAGCAAGCAAAGAATGATGGCTGATTTGCCAGTGAAGGCACTGGCTCATATATTCTTGTTTGGGTTTTCTTTCATCCTCACCCGTTCCCTCACTTCTTAAAAAATGTCTGTTCTGGTTCTTTAGGCTTGTTGTAGTCACATCTCCTAAGACTGATACAATTGGAGAACTTTATCTTAGAAAGCTAAAAAGCTTTCCCCGGTTTATTTAGCAACTGATATTTGGGCTACAGATTCCAATAGATCTTAAAATTATTTTGCACTTGAGAAAACGAGGGGCCAAACTTCACTCAACTATTCTATTTCACTATGATGCTGCTAGAAACTGCTTAATGAAGACATACTAAGTTAGACATAAATAATGTTCCGTATTTCATAGGTTTTTCTCCACCAGCATATATTGGCTAGATTGCTTAGTTGTCTTTTTCTGGAGTTCCATTGTCATTACTCAGCCAAGAGAAGTGCAACTCTAGAATTAAGATGTTTTCTAGCAGATCTGTTAAGAGAAAAGATGATAAGCACTAAGGTCACAAACATTTGCTAGGTTGTCCTTTTAAATGCATGTGCAAGCTGCATTTCTCCTTTATTTCTAAGCCATGGTTTATAAATGATTAGATTCATACCAATCTTATTAGACTTGTATAATTTATGCAAGATTATACGCTTTAAAATATAAATCAGTACACACCTATCATCAGCTTTGGTGGCATCATAGACCTGAAACTGGACAATACTTTTATATTTGCTCTCCTTAGGCTTTTGCATGCATGTAACAACAGGCAGGCCTGAGAAAACACTGCCTTTTGACTTTTAACATTTTAGCTACTCCAAGTTGTAGAGTATATAAAGCTGTAAGTCTCTTCACTTTATAATGTGGTTCTTATAACAATGTTATCTGGCAACCAACAGCATCCACCATGAAATACTTGATAGATTTATGTTGTAATGTGTTGCAGCATGTAAATAATGTAACTTCTCTGCAATAAAAGCACATTTATATGAAATCTGTCTGCAGGCTTTTGTGTTGTAATTTCCTGAAGTCGTTACTGATTCAACCAAATGGGTTTCTCGTCAGACTTGTGAAATAACTAACAATGAGTTTTACAGCTTATATGATCTCATCACGTCATTAGCATTTTCCAGATTTTCCTCCTATTTTCTTGACATTGATGTCTAGACTCAGTGTGTACTGTGTTCAGGATTTCACATTAAGGAAATAGCTCTGTTTTCTTAGTGAGATCAAAATTGTAGGGTCCATGCTGTATTCTCATGAATGTAATGGCAAATAGAATGTTAAAAAATATTAGGAAATAAATAGATAGCTTTTTATGATGTCATTGTAAAATCTTGCAGCTCATCTGTACTGTATGTGTGCATGTCTGGGTTCCTCATCTAAAATATATGTCTAAATGATATAGAAAAGTTACAAAGAATGGTAACAAAGATGATCTGAGACTGAGAATGCCTGCTGGGTAAGAGGTGACTAAATGAACTGCAACTTGTTTAGCTTGGGAGAGAGATGACAGAGAGGGATAATAGCTATTTAAAATTACAAACGGTCCAGAGGTAATTAGGAAACCAGTATTTGCTGGGTTTTGTCATATGGGGATACAGAACACCCAGGGCAGCTGTCATGCAGCAGTTTAAAACAGATGAAGTTTTCTTCTACATGTGGCATAAATAAATTGCGCTGCTCATTTTCATAGTGCTGTGGATATCATGAGGTCAAAAAGCATTGAAAAGGTCATGGAAGAGAAATCCATCAAGATCCCTGAACACAGTAGATACAAGACTCCTAAATCCTTAAGCTGTAGATAGCTGATAAGTGGGAGAATTGTCTTTGCGTAATCACCTAGTTTTCGTGCCATAATCACCCACTGCTGAATATGGTGCCAGATGAGCATTTCAACCAGCACAACCTTTGAAAATTCTTAAGTCTGCATAAATACAGATAGTTAGGCTCAATTAGTTTGCTTTCTGTTGTCATACCTGTTTTTTTAACGACCCATTATTGCTGTAGGAGTTCTGGTACGTTCTTGCACAGGCTGATAGATGTATTCACTTGTCCCTTTCTCGGTGCTTCCTGGGTTGAAACATTGCCATTTGGGTAACCAGTCTGAGTCATGGTATCAGGCGTAACAGGGACGTGAGTGGGAGACAAGGGGAAGGGAATTACTAACATTCAGTAAATGAGCTGTGTACAAGTCCCTTGCAAGCAAGAAGTCCAGATATCAGGAAAGTGAGGCCTGGAGATTTTCCTCTGAACTCACTTCCTGGGGCTCAGCTCAAACTTAGGGCAGCTTTGCTCTTTAGGCACAGGGTGTCAAAACTAACAGTGACCTTCTGAGCTCCACTTCTGACATTTTCATAGCTTTTAAGAAGTCAGGGAATGATTTCCGAAGTTTTGTGGCTTTGGAAATCATACACAGCTGTGTTTTCCATTTTCCTTTTGTTTCTCCTGTTATAAAATACGTTTCATTTGAGAGGAAACTGTGACTGGGCCTGCCCAGCCGTGAAAAGCTGGGCTGGGGCAGGTGTGGGGGTGGTCCCACCAGCAGCCTGCTGGCACTCATGGGGAGAGTATCAAGAAGACAGTCAAGCTCTTCACTGTGGTGAATGGTGGGAGGAAGAGAGACAAAAGATTTGAATTCAAAAAAGAGAGGCTCGGAGTATTCAGAAAACTTTTTCACCATGAGAAGCCAGTGGAGGAGGTTGCTCAGAGATTGCTCAGTTTCCATTCTTGGAGCTTTTCATGCACCAACTGGATAAAGCCCTGATATTGTAGCTGCCCTCACTTGGAGCAGCGTGTTGGACTGGAGACCTACCAAGGTCCTACCTGAATTATTCTGTCTTCCTATGAACAGTGTTCACTGCTAGACATGTTCTTAGCATCATCCTTTTGAAAGCCTGCAGATGGATACCCCAGGCAACTCCTGCCTAAAGAGTAAGGGACTCAGAAGTCATTTATACAACATGTAACTGTGGGCAAGCCATCTTAACAAACACCAGCTGCTGTAATGGGAGAGATATTTTACTTTTCTTCCCCACAGCCCAGAGTGATCATGATGACAAAGTGAAGAAGGAAATTATTTTGTTGAGAGCTGGTTGCATAGGACAGTTGTAGCTCCCTATGCTGAGTGAGTGCTTGACCTGGTGTACAGTTGAAAGAATATCTTCCACAAAAAAACCCAATCCCCAGCTCCCCGAAAAAGATAATGTTTTTCTCTAACACTTTGAGGATTTCTTTTAAGAAAGTACTGGATTCTGAAGGAACCATTAAAGAAATTCTGAAATTCAGGGAGGGTAGTGAGTGCAGTTCTTCAAAATGGCAGTTGATTTGGTTTGGGGTTACAGGGCTGCTTGCATGACTTCAGAGAAGTTATTTCAAGCTGAACACTTTTTTTTTTTCTTTTCCGTAATAAAATAATATTTCTGACAGGTTGGAGTGAACTTTTTGCCGTTCTAAAGGAGTTTTTTTCATTAACTCAGAAATTAGCTTTAGCAATGCTAGAAATTTAGTAAAAGATATAGATTGTTTCATTTGGTTTGGCAGGCTGCCATCATGTTGCAATGTTCAATCTTCAGGTTCTTTAATACTTGGAAAATGGAACATAATCCCTCCATTTATGCAGGTGATTTTTCTTTTCTTTTTTTTTTTTTTCTTTTTCATTTATTTATGAGTTAGCTTTTTTAGTCACTGAAAGTGTACAAACAAATACTCAACATTTTACCATAAATCGACAGATTTTAGATTTCTGGATGTAGGAGTTGGGCCAAATTTTTCATTGTGTCAAAGCATGGAAAAACATTACGTTGTATCCAGAATAGCCATATATTTTTGAAATGTGCATTTATGATCTTCTGTATAATATAGATATACATATTTTATATGCAAGTGTACAGAATCATTGTTACATCTTCGTAGCTGCAGGAGGCAAGGTTTTCCAATAGAAGCAATTAAAAATTAGAGACTGTTGCTAAGCCTGCTCAGTGGAAATCTTCTAATGAAATTCAAACCCCTGTGTGTCTTTCAGGTCTACCAGGATAAAAATGTGTGCTAAATTAGGGCTTACCTGTGTGTTTGCTTCTTGGCTGTTTGGGAGATGTTCTGAGGCAGAGAAAATGCAGACGCCTTTCCAGTCCAACCACGGCATAGGCTGTCATGCCCATATGAGTGACCTCTTGCTTTCCTGCTTGCTGTTGTCCTGCTGTGCTGTTGCTTCATGATGGGGAATCATGGAGTAAACTTTAAAACGTGTATTTGGTTGATCTGCTTAGCAAAGAGCCACGATGGTGACTTTCTGCCTTACCTTTTCCCCAGAAGCTGCACAGAAGTTGCCAAGCACGGTGGCAATGCACATGTTTGAATGTTGCAGGGTTGCCAGAGCGGGGCAGAGTAAGTCTTTTGGAGGCTGCCTGGATCTGTTTGGAGCTGAACACTATTAGCTGTACTGCTTGACAGATGATGTTGACAGGGAGTTTAGACTGGTTACAATACTACAGATGAAAAACAAGTTGATTTGACATACTTCAGTACTAAACATAGTATCATATAATGATGTCTTTGTTCCATTAAGATTTTGTTGAAGCTGCAGGGTGGTAGGAAGCATGTGGTTCCAGTCATCTTGGTGACTTCGCCAAGGGAGAATCACAGCAGCGCTGAAGAAGACACCTGTCCAGCTCTGTTCCCACATCACATTTTATGAGGTACTTGGCAAATGCAAATGATTTGTGTAAGCTGGCAGAATTGGCTAGTGCTCCTCTGTAGGCAGTGTATTTCAATAGTTATGTTTCTACTCATTTTAGTGCTTTTGTTTTATAATATTTCAGTTTCTCTGCGTTGACATAAGTTTTGTTATCTCTGTGATGATTTTTTTTGTTGTTTTACAGGAACGTGCTACAGAACTTTGATTTGCATCTCAGATGCGCCATTGCAAAGCCGGCATTATCCTCACAAAATTATTTGTGTTTGAAGTCAGAAGGCAATAGTGTCACAATTTATGGGATTTTCCTTCAGAAATAGTTACATCTTTTAAAATACAACTTTGTCAGTTTGTATTCTGATTAATGATATATTCTGTTTTACTTGCCAACAAAATTGCACTAAGTAAGAACTGCTAGCAGAATGCTACATTTGTTACTTTCTAAGTGTTATTTAGATGTATTTTTGCTGCTAGGACTTATGAGAAATGATAGATTGCAACTGTGCACTGCATGACCTTTCTATTCAACCATTTTTTTTCTACATTAAACTGGAATTGCAAAATCATATGACAAAAAGACAGTGCCTAGGTAGGGTTTGGGTTTTCTGGATTTGCCATCTTGTCAGTCTCTCACAACCATTTTTACACACAAGCTAAACTACCTCCTAAGCCACCTGCTTTGGTGTTTTATGCTTACCTTGTAAATTTAGATACTACTATTAGTTCCTTTGGAACAACATTATAATTCAATATAATGGACTAGCAGATTATAATAGAAACTAAATGAGATAAAACTGTGTTTTCTTTTTCTTTGTTAAACATAAGATGGTAAAAATGTGAAAACCCTGTCATTTCTGCAGAAAAAAAACCAAAACAGTGAGGATTTTGTTTATTAACTTCTTGTTCAGAACTAATCACTTTTAGTATTAAGGAGCTTAGAGAAAACTTTGCTACATTTCTTGTTGATCAAATACTGCTCTGTACATTCTATTTAAAATACTTGTGATTTCAGCTGAAACAAGTGTGTATTTTGTAGATCTTTCCCCAAACTCAGTTTTTATTAGGGGTGCATTTGATCCAGCGGGGATGGATTTCAACAGACGGTGCAGAAACCATATCTCCATATATTAAAAGTCCATACCTGCATATGATTGTGTTTCTATTAAGGCACAATTTTATGCTGTTCCTGCTTTTACCTCACAGTAGATTGCCTTTCTGTGCAAGTATATTATTTGGATATTGCTACTTCAAAACTGTGCATGTTTAGAGTGTCAAACAGGTTACAAAAGGAAATGTGCTTACACAAAACAAACAATGAGGTTTTTAGGGCCTATTCATGCAGAGTTCCAACTTTCCTCTGCTTGCTTCTTGCCTCCTCTCATGGGAAACACATTTTCTAGTATAACTTAATAAGACCCAAAAGAAGACTGAGAGGAGAGGAAATTTCAAGTAACTGAATGAGAAGCACAGTATTAGTTGGTTAATTCTTAGCATAGAAATTACTGATTTTCAAAGCTACCAGAAAAGCAATTTAGTCTCCAGTCCTCTTTGAATCCAGTGATTACTTCTTTGAAAACTCCATAATGAAAGACTTGATTATTGGTTTTGATGATGTGATGCATCTTTACAAATGGCAACAGCAAATCTGCAAGTCAGCAAAAGAGTCCATGTTCTGGTACAACCACTTGGAGAAGCAGGCTGATACTAAGCCAGGTGGACTATTGGCATGGGAAACTGTTTTGAAACTATGCCACCAAATGAGTTGGCCCATGTTAAGTCAGGATCTGGTTCACATTCATATCAGGGAAACAGAAACCTGCTGTCAGCAAGCCACCTGATGCAAAACCTTTTAAGGAACAAAAAAGCATTCCTCATCCCAAGAGCTGCCACTGCCCTTTCACATTCCTGCTTTCCAGCTGGTGGTCCCAACAGGTGCTTACTGCCCTTTGCCACCCTGCAGGTAGTACAAAAGGTTTGTCTTTTCATTGGGAATGTGGCAGTGGCTTCTGCTTGGTTTTGCTCTCTCTTCAGCCAGAGGCCAGAGGCATTGTGCTGCAAACTAAAGCTCTTTTCAGCTTTTTCTCCTGCCTGTTTAGCTCCCTTTGATCACCCAGAGTTACTTTCCCAAGCTGAAGTCCTGGGCAGATGGCAGCACTATTATCCTCTTCTCCAAACATGCCACTTTGTTTTTAACTAGCATGCTACCATACAGATTAGAGCTGTCTTGGTAAGATAGATACCTCCCCCCTGCGCCAAACCAGAGATAGCTGGGACAAAGCCACACTCATTCACTTTTCTGCCTAGCTATAAACTTCCAGTGTAATGTTTGGCAAGCCATTTAGGGGCGGATTTTTTACATATGTACTGGCCTGCCTCCCAGGCTCCCTGTGCCTTCATTTTCCATCGTTGTGTGGGGATGATGTGAATGCTTCCAAAAGATGTCGGGAAGAAGGATGCAGTCAAAATCTTACCGTTTTCAGGTACTCCTGATAGCACTAACACAAGTATGATACTGCTCCTCACCCTTTGTACAACAAAGGATTGTATAGTGTTGAAGGGCAGTAAAATGCATATTGATTGACAGAGTCGGTGATCATCAGCTTGCAAGTGATGGAAGCTTGGTTAACATGAGCAATTTTGCACTATGTGAAATCTCCTCTTGGCTCTTTTATAATTTGCAGTTTTTCTTAGCAGAACAGATAAAACCCAGACAAAGCTGAAGTTGAAATGACCTGACCTTTTCCTACATTAAAGTTCCTGTAAGTCTTCTGAGCTGTTCAAATGCAGGAAATGAATACTTGCTGGTGTTTAGCACCAGCATCAGGACTTCTCCAGAATTTCCCTTGCCCACTTGCACCACTTGCTAGTGTTATTGCAGCATTCCTATGTACACATGAAAAGCAAATCTGAACTCCGTAGCTTCCCCAAATACTATCCAAATGTCACACCGTCAGTCTCGGGTATTTGAGTCTCTGCTACATCTGGTAGTTCCGTACATCTGTTTAATTTCAGCAGCTCTTCATCTCTACTCAGTTCCGTGGAGCCAGGTAAATGCAAAGAAATAATATCAAAGTCTCTTCCTCTTTGCATCCTTAACTAAAATAGCTGGGATCTGTAAACAGACTCAGAGGAAAGGTGAGTGGTGGAACAATGTGGAGATCAAATCTGTCGTGACCGTCTAGTTTATTTGTATTTAATGTCACTCTCACAACCTTCATGTAGAGTAAACCCAGATCTTGGAAAAAGCTTAAATGCATTTCCTGATCCCCTTTTCTCGTGTTCTCTACTGATCTTGTTCCAGGACTCCATTTTCTCCCCCTCTCTTCCTTTACAAAGACTGATCAAAATGAGCTTATTTACTAACATAGGCTCAGATGCACAGATGTTTCCTAGACTTGCCAATTTGTGCCTATAACCCGTGGCTGCAGGTTTCTCTTATAACCCCTTTTGCATGCGTGATGTCCAGGCCTTGCTTGGCTTGATTAGAGCACTTCTCCTTTAGTGGAGTTTTTCAGCTTTATCTTTTGCATCCAGGTAGGACACTGAAAACAAGAGAGACTTCAAAGTGCTAAAAATTTAGGTGTTTTCAAAAATCCTCTTTAACCTGTCTTTCCTGCATGGTTCCTTGTCTTTGATTCTTCTCTATATTTGTCCCAGGTGCAGAAACTTTGTCTTACAGTTTTCCTCTGCCTTTTCCACTAGGCCTGTGCTTGTGCCTTTGCGAAACCCTACTGGATTTTCCTGCTCTTGCAGCTTCAAAATCATTTCAGTTCGCAAAGACCACATGCTCCACCCTCACATCCCATTCAACACCTGTCACCTTGATTTCTACTCTGAATTCTCTTCTCCCCACTGGCACATGCATTTTGCTCCAGACACTGCTGCCCACTTGCCCGAACCACCCCCTCTGCCTCCTCCCCCCCCCAAGCAGCACAAGGCAGGAGTGGCACTATCATTGCATCAATTTAGGTTGTGCTGGGTACTGTACAAAAATGCACATACTAAAATAAGTACTGATTTTGATTATTTTTTTTAAGTCCTTGCAGCCTAGGATTATTGGAACACAAAGAAAAAAAGCAAAAGAGGAAGAGGGGCAACTGTCACGTGAGTATAATGACCACATCACTAACAATAAAAAAATAATTCACCACTTGTCCAGCTATATTTACCTACTAAGATATTGTTGTAAGATTTAAGATTATATCAAAATAATTTTAAGAGATGAAAATTATTCTGTTAACTAAACTAAAGTCTGCAACAGAACCTTGGTTTTCCTTTCTTAGGAATGTTCTGGATTAAGATTTGCCGTGTTTAGAAAATGCTGTTTCAGTGGCAACTGGTTGTAGCAGCTCATAGTATGTAGTAGGCTGTAGTAGTGCCAATAAAGGACAGGACAAAGTCTTTGCTGTTCTGTTGCACCTTCTGGATACGTCTTTCAAGTGCATTGGGTTTTGAATTAAATGCTCTCTTCTCGTTACTGCCAGGAGGAGAAGTCCTTCCACTTTGCTGCTATTGTCCCTCTGCTGTGTGACACTCTGATGATACTGTACATACACTCTGTTTTTTCCAGCTCCATCTAATGACAAAGACTTTGCTGTCTTGCTGATCCTAACCAGATCAGGTTTCTGGCTGAGGTGCTAACTGTCCCCCACTACTTTGCAGTGTTATTTCTTGCCTCACTCTCCAGAGTGTAGACACTTTTTATACACGTCATGTAAATGAGTATGCCTTTGTTCAGTAAGTTGTCCATTTAACTGGACTTTCTCTCCTTTATGCCATCCCCTTGCTTCACATGGGACTGCAGAGGACAGCTTCCTCATAGAGGATTTCTATGCTCCATTAGTCTCTGTGGCAGACTCTGCTTCCCAAGGGGTGTATTGTAGTAGTTCTTCATTGCCAGGGAGGGATTCTGTCCATTTTGGTGGCAATGTGTACTGGCAACTTATCTTTCTGTCACCTTGAGGTGCCCAGCAGCAGATGCTTTTGATTGGGACTGTCTCGAATGAATCTCATCACGTGGAAAACTACATATAAGTCAGTCTTCTTTGGACCCTTGTATGGTCAATGGAGATTTATTCAGTACATTCACTGGAGCTGATGGTGGGATTTATTTTACACTAAAGACAATGCCTACAGGAGTTCGTTTAAATACCACCCTAAAGTTGCCATCTTTCCATTTTCCAAGGGAGATTAGGATGACTAGCTCAGATTTCAAGTATCCAAGATGTCTCATACTAGGTGAGATGTAGGATCCCACATAGGACGTGATTCATCCTATATTGTACATACTGGCACTGACAATGCCTTGGTCTTCTTTCCAGCCTTCCAACTTTTCATCTGGCAAGGATCATTCAAATACCTAATCTTACAGTATGGGTGACTGAGGCAGAGCAGACACAAGCCAGAAAAAATCCTTCACTGTAAAACAGAATACATAGTACTCATTAGTATTCAGTATAGAGTGGTAATGTATACAGAAATAATGTACTCCTTATCACTAGAAGATGCTGATCAGTTTTGATCTCTCCCAGGAGCTGAGTGGGGATTTCATTAAATTGAAGTGTCTCCATTTGATTATTGATCACTCTGCTTTATTGCACACTTTGTATGGTTGCCTGTTGCATGTATACTCTCATTTGGTCCGTTCCACCCAGCTAATGAATAACAGCCTGCCATTGAGGGATCAACAAACCTCCATCAAACCCAAACAGTAATTATTCCACACTTTCTGCAGCAGGGAAATTCTCTGCTTTCTGCAGTAAGAGATGTCTGAAGGAATAAAATGTAATTACAGTTCCACCTAGAGCTTGGTCAAGCTCCATCTGTTTTGCTGAGATGAACGGTACAGTTATGAACTGTGCCAGGAGCTGATGTGTAGGAGTCTGCCTGAGTTATCAACCTGTTGTCTGCTCCTTTCATGAACGTGGTTCTGTTATTTAGTGACAGTCTGAGACAAAGCCCAGTGAAGCCATGGGGAGTTTTTCCACTGACTTAAGTAGGTTAAAATCAGACCCCAAAATAAAAATTCTCTCTTTAGAAGGCAGGATGTACCAGAATGGTGAGGAGCTGTGAGTGGCTTAATCATTACATTTACTCAGCTTTATGACTAATGCCTGTGTCAGTTAACAAGTTTTATTAACAATATAGTGACCTTGAAAACTCTGTACATCTGACTAACTCATTCTCTTTTATGAGTAAGTGCTCTATATATTGAGCAAGGATGTAATTGAAATGATGTCATATAAAGTGACTTGAAGCTTAAAATGATTTAAATAATATATGGATTGCAATTTCACTTGAAACTGATGTAGTTTTCAAACATTGAAAGAAGACCTTAAATTAGTGAAATTAAGGGTGGCAGCATAGTATCAGTATCAGGTAAAATATATGTGTATAGTGAGGTGAATATTAAGGCTAGTAATCATAGGGATGAAGTGCTAAGTAGTACAGAATTATTCCAGCACTGGAAACTATTAAATGCGGACGTGATGAATTTGGGGTCTATCATTTGCCAAATTTGAAAACCTGTATGAGAGTGAAAATGGATATCCATGAAATGTATGGATCATAATGCTGATGTTGTGGTAGGTCATGCCTAATATGAAGTCAGGATTAAAAGATGCTCCATACACAAGCAAGTGCAGAAAGCTGGACAATCACTGTATAGTTATGGGGAGCGGCTGAGATTCACCGTTATCAATGGCGAGGGTGCAAATGGTACATCATACTCCAACCCACTCAGAAATCTAACCACCCCTTCCTTCTGCCCCCAAAATGACACATCACTGAGCTAAATCAGCACATCTACTTAGCCATTTAAGTTCTTTCTCTTCTTCAAAAACTTATATGCCATAGCACAGGTGTGATATATGCAGCGTGATCACACCTCCCAAGATACATAGCTGGCCTGCCTCCTGTTGAAGCCAAACTTTTACACCACTCAGCTAAATATCATACCCTGTCTTTGAGAAATGAATATCCATACATACGCATGCATGTCGTGTTTTGTCCTGCATTATAACTCTGCAGTCCATAGCAACCAGTGTAGTAAACTGTACACATCAGTAATGCATCATGATTGAGCACCGTGACTCCATATTCCCCTTGATGGCCTCATGAACGCAAGAAACAGATACCAGGACCCATGTGCAGGTGAGACCTGACCTCCTTCCAAATGCTTTCTTAGTTAAACCCTTTATTTACCCTACTTAAATATGCAAGGACAGCACTTCTGTGTCAGTTCCCTCATTCAGGAACACAGCAATGGCACAGCATTTCCAAATGGCAACATGGCTCCACAGCCTTGAGGTATGCTCTTTCACCACAGTGCTCAGCTGCAACTGCTCAGGATCTTCTCATCTCCCTTGGAGATCTAGCAGGGGGCTGTTGGCATCATGTCCTGGTGAAGGGGCTGAGCCCACTGCAGGCAGGTGAAATAGTCCCTGTGAGCACCAGAGCCTTCTGTCAAACATGCTGTACAGATCACAATGGTTCACCAGGATGACCATCTTTCACATCATGTTCCGGCCAAATCTTGTTCTGTCAACTAAGAGGAGCTATGCTTCTCCTATGCTGAGGGGTTGGGGGAAAAAAAAGCAGCAAGAGAGAGAACTCCACCATGAAAGGTGTGTGGGAGGGATGAGGGAGGGAACTAAGGAAACCTGGGAAGTATCGGCAACCTTCTTTGCAAAGACTACCCAAAATAGTATCCGAGTAAGAGCCAACATCTCTAGCTGTGAGTCTCCTTAGGTTCCCTTTATAAACAGAGATCAAATCAATATAGTTAATAAAGTCTGGAACAAAATCAGCCTCTTGCTGAACTCCGCACCTCAGAGATCAAATAAAACACACCCCAAAATATCTTGTAAAGCACTGGAACAGGCTGCCCAGGCAGGTGGTTCAGTCACCATCCCTAGAGGCAGATGTGTAGACGTGGCACTTAGGGACATCGTTTAGTGGTGGATTTGGTAGTGTTACGTTAATGGTTGCACTTGATGACCTTAAGGGTCTTTTCCAACCTAAATGATTCTGTGATTCTATGCTAATTTCTCTCACTTGAACCTGAAGGAAGTTAAAGTTTACGTTCAGATGCCCATGCTGATCATGTGCATGCCTAAAGTATAACTGGGGCCAGAGCCAACAACTGTTGTCTTTACTGAGGAAGCCACATGTCCTTCCCAGAATACTGTTAAGCAGGATTACTACTTAGTTATGGGTAACAAAACCTGATATGTCAGGTTTGTCCATAACCGTAGATGTTAAGCTTTCGTTTAACTTCTGTGGGTATACTGTATTTTTTTCTCCCTAACATTCCATAATTATAATAATCCATTTTGATGTTCTTATCTTGAATAATCTTGAAACACAAAGAAGTTTGGGGGAGTCTCAAGTTGGCACCGATTCAGTTAGTTTGCTGTCAGGAGGCGAGTGAAGTCTCTATTCTTAACTCTGCCCCTGTTGCTAATCACACAGGTAGGCACACACATGCACAATGATATCCAACTGTCCCTGATTTTCTCCTAAAAGATAAAAAAGATGCTGCCTAAAGACCCTGGCATATAAAAGCAGTTACTTTAAAAGTACAAACAAAAGCTCTATAAACAGGGGGCTAGTACTGTGTGAAAACTTTTGGGTTGTGCAGATGTATTCCATCACCTGTAGCTGCAAATCCATCAGGCTATACCTTCCCTCCAGTAATGTTTATGCAATGCTCCAGATTTTAATTGATCAAGTTAGAAAACAGCCAGTCCATGTACATTGAATAGATGCTACTTCAGAGAAATGTGACTCAGAATAAAGTGCCATTGAGGAGGTTTTCTGTGTTATATCTACTCAAAGTGAGTCACTGTGGAGCGAACTGCCACGTTTTGCAGGCAAACCTTTAGACAAGAGACTGTGAAACATCAAGAAGCTCTGAAACATCAGCCTTGTTCTAGAAACTGTTTTTAGTAAAAAGAAGCCAATCTACTCCAAACTGTTCTGTCATCAGATGCTAATCCAAGTCTTCTTCTGTCTCAGTTTATTGGGGTTTACTATCTGGCAGTGTTTTTCTCAGACTAGAGGAATACTCTGGTGGTGTTAGCATTCCCATTCAGAGGTTTCCAATGTACAAAATGCTTCTACCTTCTGTAAATGAGAGTTATAGATGACTATGCTATTGCAGCTGTAGTCTTGATTGATGTTGGCAATATATTAAATTCTTAAGACCTACTGAAGACAGTTAAGGTTCATCATATATGGCAGCAGCCTGAAGAAAGCTGCTCAATGTTTATGTTACATGAAAATCTGTAGCAACTTATGAATTCAGCCTTGATTTTAAATGTGTAATTGAGATATGAGCATTTTTGAAAGTAATGCATAGATAAGATACTTTGAAAAAACCCAGCTCTGCCCCTATAGCAACAGCAATCCAACTTCCTTCCTCCTGGCAGATCTTCTCCGAGACATATGTTCTTTGAGCAGACACACAGTGTGTTGCCATTAGGGGAGGACTAAGGATAGCTGGAAAAATAAAAAAGAACCCTGTTCGGTGGAGTGTCATTGCTTGCTTATGTGGTTCTTTTCAAGTTTAAAGGTCTAGGAAGAGTGAGTGTAGCTTGGAGATCATGGCAACATTGGTGCATCATGGACAGTTATCTTCTCTTTTTTTTGACTAAGTATACATTATGAATTAAAGAAGCTCTTACTCAGGAAAGTTACATCAGTACATTGCCATGAAAATTTTCAATGGGCTGGCATTTTCTGACAGCTGTATGAAAGGCTTCATGAAAAAAATATCTTAACAAGCTCCAGTAAGGGCATCTGTGCTTTTGTCCTGACACAATAAGCATCCTCTGTAGCTTAGCTTTTGCCCTTTGATACATTGCTTTCAGAAAGGCTTAAAGAAGCTCCTTGTAGCTATTGCTGCTGTCTCCCACTAAGCCAGACTGCCGCACGGCATTAGTTCTCTGCCTCAGAGTTAATGCTGAGGAAGTCAATGATAAGATGAAAAGGAGATCTTAAGCTGCACCTAAGAAAAATTATTTTCTAGGAAGGGAGTTGGAGGAGATACCTCACTCATGGTTTGCACCTCTGTGGTTGAATGAGAGAGAAATGCATTTCTTCCCTCTCCCCCTCCTCCTCCGCCTTTAAATGACAACCCAGGAAAAACATTTGAAAGAAATAGTTCTTTGGTAGACATATGTATCTTTTGTTTCCTTACTTAAATGTAGGAGCTTTACCAGGTGGGAAAAAAAACAGCTTTCATTTATATGAATTAAATAGCTGCAAAGAGGATCATAAAAACATGAATCCTAAAGGCTCAAACATCAGAAGGCAATTAAAACTTGAGGCTTCGCACATACTGAGAGAAAGAGCGGCTATACAAAAATAACTTTGAGGAGGATACTTTCATGGCAGAGGAGCAGCTAACTCCTACATGAAGCAACCCCTACATGCAGCCTACTTTTTGTCAGGAATGGATTCAAGGGTCCCCAGGAGTCCTGTGTGAATATTGTTGCTCAGCATTCACAGCTTCAGGCATAAGAAAATCCACTGCAATGTGCATTTATTCCTTCACAGGAGCCTGGGAAACCCAGCCTGGACTTTGTTAGACTCTTCGTTTCAGAAATCTTAAAAATCTGTACCTGCCCCACTGCAGGTTTCACAGAGAGCTCTTCACTGGGAAGGTGAGTTAATTCTCCTCATCTCTTCCTTCTTTTGCAGCAGCACTGGTCTCTGTGGAGTAAGGATCCAGGCAATCACAACCATTTCTCCCTCATGCAGAGGTGGATACACCTGGGTGAGTATCTAGTCCACTTAACAGTGTGGAACTGCACTGCGTCAGCCCTTTCCCACACAGCTGGGGCGTTGCTGGTGTTGGCCACTGAGTTTCTAGGGTCTCTAAAATACTCTTTTTACAACACTACTTCAGGAAAAACACAAAAAGCTCTTCAAATTCCATGTCTGATTTAAGCATTTCTTGACCTCTATTTAAATCAGGTGCAAAACAACAACATCTCCAACACCAGTGGCCATATCAATTAGTAAAAGATGAACGATATTTTAAGCAGAATTCTCTGTGGGAGGCTCCATTTTCCCATTAGAAACTTCCTTCTTCTTGATTATTTCTCTGTCATCACTGGTGTTTGTAATTCTTCTCATTTGGTGAGAACATCACTTAATATGTGCCAGATACGTAAGGGACTAAAAAGAGGTAAACTAGATCACAGTAGGAAGCCAGAAGTGTACCAGGCTGTCAATTAGTCTGTAAAAAGTATTTCCAAGTGTGAGGCCAGTACCTCATGGATATATATGTGGATGTATATTTAATACAACTGCCTCTTACTAATTCATTTCTTCTTTCTCTGAGCCTCAAGTAACATTAGTCCACTGGGAGACTGTGAATGCATCATGTGGGCATAGACTAGGAAAAAAAATTGGGCCCAGCATGTTTCGATCCGGAGATGTGGAAAACTTGGGTAAATCATTAGGCAAGGAAGAGCAATATTAAAATCCTTTTGCTTGTACTAAAATTAAGTCAAAAATGCAGAAATCAGTTCTGCAGCTTGCCACCAGCCTGATCCTTCTGAGGGCTATAGTTTCAGTTAACATTGCAGCAACTGTATTTCCCTAAATCTGACAGGAGAGCGTCGGTCCCTGGGGTATTGAGGAGTCAGGCTCCTCTACATTCTGTTTTCTTCTCTGTAAATTTGTTACATTCAGGTTTGGATCTGAAAGCTTTTTCTGTCTCTGTGTTTGTGTATATTTAGGTAGTTTTGTTAAGTGAATTCTCCTGGAGTACCATGGCACTTGCAGCATTACAAAGCACTTGATGCTGTGAGAAATGTAGGGTAAAGCAGATCCTTCTTATCCTTGGGCTTTTCCACTTCAGTGTTAGTGTGTCCTTACTCCCCTGCAATAGTGAGCACTGAAATCCTATGAATGCCCTGTTTGGGTCATGTGCTGGAGGAAGACAACCTGGAAATGTAAAGTATCTCTTTACTATGGCAACTTCTGTGTAACTGGCAAAAGGTATGAAAGACCATATTGCTGACTAAAGGCAGATATAAATCATAATAAATAAAAAGGGTTTATGGACAGGAATAAAAATATAATGCATCTCTGATTTGCAGTAAGTACTCCTACATAAACTCTCTGTATAGACCAAATGCATTGCATATGTGAGGTCAGTGAAAATACACACAAGACAGGTTGGTGAAGTTCCTTCTGTTATGTGATTCCCTGAGAGTTAACATGGATATTACCTTCTGAGAATAGAACATAAGACATGTTGGAAAGCAGTGTAGGCAAAAGGGACCTGGGAGTCCTGGTAGACAACAGGATGACCATGAGCTATCAATGAGCCCTCATGGCCAAGAAGGCCAATGGCATCCTGGGGTGTATTGGAAGGGCTGTGCTTAGTAGGTCGAGAGAGGTTCTTCTCCCCCTCTACTCTGCGCTGCTGAAACCTCATCTGGAATATTGTGTTCAGTTCTGAGCTCCTGAGTTCAAGGAGGACAGGGAACTTCTTGAAAGAGTCCGATGCAGAGCCACAAAGATGATTAAGGGAGTGGAGCATCTCCCTGATGAGGAAAGGCTGGGGGAGCTGGAGAAGAGGAGACTGAGGGGTGACCTCATTAATGTTTATAAATACATAAAGGGCGAGTATCAGGAGGATGAAGCCAGGCTCTTCTCACTGATGTCCAATGATAGGACAAGGGGCAACAGGTACAAGCTGAAACACAGGAGGTTCCATGTAAACATAAAGAGAAACTTTTTCACTGTGAGGGTGACAGACACTGGAACAGGCTGTCCAGGGAGGCTGTGGAGTCTCTTCTGGAGACATTCAAAACCCGCCTGGATGTGTTCCTGTGTGACCTGCTCTAGGTGGTCCTGCTCTGGCAGGGGGGTTAGACTAGATGAGCTTTCAACGTCCCTTCCAACCCTAAACATTCTGTGATTCTGTGAAAACAGATTGGAATAATGTTTAAAATGTGAATGAACCTTAATATAGAAGCACAAGTAGTCATACTGGCTTCCATATATCTCTGGCTCCCATATACCTCTCACTCAGTAGACTTGTTCAATAAAGAAGCAAGTGGAAGATCATCAAGGAAGGATGCAAATGTTGCTTTAATAGGTCATTATAAAATAAGCAGCCTATTGGGAGGCAGCCCACCCACTCAGAACCATATCACTGATGTTTGCTGTCCTGTTGTTGATTCCTGCTTTCTGGTGGTGACCAGATTTTTAATCCTTTTTCTGGTCACAGGCAGATTGCTGATTTGAGATCTGCAACAGCAAACCCTCAGTGTAGCCTCTTAGGGCATTTCTTCCTCATCTAATTGTCCACGCTGCCAGTGTGTGCTGAGTGGTGGGTACTGGTTCAACCCAACGGTGACAAGGGTGGGGCCCTGCCAATTCCGGGAGGTTGTGGAGCTCTGAGGGCCACTTGGAGCACATAAGAGAAGAGCTACCACAGACCACTGACATCCACTTCAAGCATTTGAATTATATGCCTACTTTTTAACTGGTAGTACTAATTTAGACTGCCATTATCTCTAATTATTCCTGCCAGCCACCACTCTGCTTGCCATCTATGCCATCTCCCACCTCAGTACTCACCCAGCTTTGGTGTAGTAAGTCTTTCTGAACTCTTCTATATTTCTCATATTTTAATGTAAATGGGGGGATGGGGGGCATGTTAGCTGCAAATTATCTCATTTTACTGGACTTTTCCTGCAGCAATTAGTAAGCAGATTACATTTCATTCCTGTAGTGAATATTGTAGACCCACTTTGTGCTATGCTTAAAACTTATGTCTTCTGATTGTTTGCTTCATTAACTGCAATTAACTCTAGTAAAAAAACAAATAGCAACAACGAAACACAAACAAACAAAACAAACAAAAAAACAACCAACGACAAAAAAATCAAAACAAAACAAAACATCTCCAAATAAACTGAGGTAAGAAATTAGTGAGACATGATTTTTCTCTGGCAAAGTTCTGTCAAGAACCTCATGATATCATGGCTACCTAACAGTTTCACCATTTCACATTTAAAATTATTGTTACAGCCTGTTGTATACTACTGAAAACAATCCTGGGTTATGTACATTTTTCCTGAGTTACCCTGATATTTTTAGTAACAAGAGGACAAACACGTATTGCTTTCTGTTTCTCTCTTACAGCCACAACATTTTAACAGCTGAAAAAAGCAGATTGTTAGAAGTAGGAAATCCCAACAGCAAGAAGATGTTTAAGCCAATAGCCCATTGCAACTGAGCAGTGGCCAAAGTCAATCTATGAGAGCACATTTGGTGCAGAGTTACAGATGGTTGATGTAGGTTAGAGTAGTGGGCATAAAACAAGGGCATAAAGGAGCCATCCCAACCTCTCCCCCTACTAGATAAAGCACTAGGTAGACAAAATGTAATCTTAGGCTACATAAAATGTAGTTGACAACACTTGACTGAAACCACAGCAGGATTTACAAAGTGGGACTTTTTAATCATTCTGTTTGTTCTGCATTTATTGCTAGTTGAATAAAGTGAGCCTAAGGGGATATCCTGCAAGAAAAAGGCTTGTTTTCTTGAAGGTTAAGTTCATTAAATCAAATTCTGACCTTTTAGAGTTTACACTGGCTGAGTCTTTATGGTCCCTGGACCTCCAAGTAAAACTGTTGGTCCACAGATCTCACTTCTCCACAAACATTCCCCACCTTCTCGACTATTAAATGCCCCTCTTTGTTCTTAAAGTGTTTGCTGCCATTCATCAAAATGCAAGCAACTAAAGGGCATCTATGAAGCAACTGTTAAAAGAACATGGCTTCAGTTGTAAAGGAAGTACTTTGCAAAACAAAACCATTTCTGCAGTCCCATACTTCCCAAATCAGCACAAATGTAAAGTCGTAAGAACATCTGTGCATGTTCATGGACACATAATAGATATGGAGAGAGAGATATATATATGTACGTACACACATAGTTAAGCAGGTAAGACACTTCTCAGCTTGCTGTGATGGCTGTACTGTGGCCCTCACCTGAGAACATCATGTTCCTTTAACTCCAGCCCAAGATGAATAGATTGCTGGCTGAATGGAGTCTTTTTATAGCGCCTGTCTATGGGGAAATTCTTCAACAAAAATGCTCTTCTGATCACATTTGGAATTCATATATTCTATGAACAGGATTCTATTAATTGAACACTGGAAAAAAAATCATAATTATTGCATATATTATTAATGACCTTCATGTCTCTACAATAAGCAAACCAGCAATATTCAGTACCCATGCATGTTGTTCTGAGAGTTTTCTCACTGCAGTTTCTGTACAACTGCTCTTCAAATGGTTATTTTTTCCTAAGGATTTCTACATTTAGATGACAAATCAAGCTTCTCTAATTGCCAAATTGTATCTGCTCCTTCACCAAGAGACACCTCACATTGCTTCTGAGTCAGAGTAACCAGGCAACCCTAAGCCTCTAGACTAGGAGGCAAAGAAAATGTGTATTCCTACAGTAAGAAGAAATATGATCATTTCAATCTCTATTCAAAAATTTGCCATAATAGATACAATGTTTGCTGTGACTCAAACATTTTTAAGGGTGATATAAATCCTCAGGTTCCCAAGATGTCCCAGCCAGAAGCTGAGGGGTTTATTTCCAGCTTTCCCAATGCTGCTGGGTAAACTGGAGCCCTGGCAAGAGCTGGTTGGGCAGCACTGTACCTCTGAGCTCTCGCGTGGTAATGTCTTTTCATTCCTGTTAACTGTGTAAAGTCATATCAGGGAGATAACAAACATCAACCAGCTTTTATAGCACAAATTCCTGCAAATCCCAATGATGACCTTCCACGAAGGGCAGCTGCATAAGCCAGCTGTGCTTTGTGTCTCTGAGGTTTATCCAGTGACCTGATGAAGACCACAAAAACATATTTATTACAAAAAACAAGTTTACATATAACTATTTATACGTGTCTTGGACTGCCAAGTTCTCTGTGTCAGCTGAAAAAGCAAATTCCATCCAGGTCTTATGCTTGTAACATCCTGGGACTATCTCTGTTCTCTGTTCTTAGTGGGTAACATTTTCTACAGCTATTGGATGCATTGCTCTAGAAACCCTTTGCCTTACCAGGCCAGACCAGAGCAGGTTTTCTCTGCAGAGGAGTTGAGAATACATCTGCTATGAAGCCCATGAGGACTTACTCTGTGGACTCCAAGAAAGTCACCTGTCCATGGCATTGTACCTGTCCCCATGACTCTCCAAAAGCATGTTTCCCTTGATAAAACATGGAAGCTAAAAGATAGATAAAATTTAGGCTTAATTCCTGTCTAACCTACCATGTGAAAAGGCAGAAGTGAGAGAAACTGAGTGTTGAAAGAATCAGTGATACCAAAATAAATAAATAAATAAATAAATAAATAAACCACAAACAAAACAACAAGAGGCCAGAGGAAAGAGCCATAAACACTGGTCATGATTCAGGAGGTGGCTAAAATGGGGACTTGGGGTATGTCGTGGGGTGCTCCCCCCCATGCTGGGGAATGCTGTCCTATGTCGTGGGCAGTGCTGAGGAGTGCTGCAGTGACTTCAGCAAGGAGAGCAGCAAGCTGGAGGGACGAATATTCAATGGTGACTATGTGCTTGTCCCTCTCTCAGAGGTAGGGGTCTCCCACAGCTAGGCAGTCGGGAGGTATAGACGAAATCCACTTGGCACACAAGTAGCAGTTTAGGCCATCAAATCCCTGTCCTGATTGCTTTTGATCAGCTTGGCTTTTGGCTGCAGGGTGCTAAAATAGCAGCAAAGTGACAGATACTCCTCCTGCAAGCTCTCTAACCTTCCCTTCTCTTAAACAACACATCTGTTTGCTGTTGCCCAGCCTCCTCCCTGCTTGCTTTGTGGAGCTTTTGCCCCACTTGCGGCTGTGTCTCTTTCCCATCAGTGGCTCTGGTTTAGAGACTTTTGTCACAGTCCAAAGGGACTCCTGCCTTTAGAAAGCTGACATGACTCCCCCAGCAGCACTCAGTGACCATGAGGTGCCTCAGGTTCAATTATACAAGACCAAGAAGGTCTTACCTACAGTGCAAACACACAGTTCCCAGACTAGCCATGATTTCTGCCAGTTAATATCAGGACTTCCTGGTGTTTAACTAGGAAGAAAAATGAAATCTAAGTACTGGAATTATCTATCTTTGTGTGTATGTGTTACATTTACTCTCCTGTTTTCAATGCTAGAGTTACTTTATGGCAGATACTTCTAAACAACTCCTCTGAGATTATTACTCCTTGCACATATTTCCTTCCCCATTTTCTACTCAGGTGCTGTAGCAGGAGGGGGTAGCAGCAGATCTCAGCTTTGCTGCTCCCTCACTTCCTCTAACAAGGTTCTTTGAGGATGTTCTCAGGATCTTGGTCCTTTTTCCTTTCCTTTTTCCTTTCCCCTTTCCCCTTTCCCCTTTCCCCTTTCCTTTCCTTTCCTTTCCTTTCTTTTCCTTTCCTTCCCTTTCCTTTTCCTACCCTACCCAGCCTTCTCTTTTCTTTCTCACACTAGTCCATTGGTTTCTTCCAGCCACATGCACTTTGGACACTGGGTCCAGGGACTGGCAGTGGAGCCTCTGCCACAGAATTCAACAGCCTCGCAAAGGAAAATTTTTCTGCTCAGAGCATTTCCTCTTGGCCTCACGAGGTGAGGAGGAGGAGGACAAGAAGGAGGAGGTGGAGGTGGAGGGGACAGGCCACTGTTTACTGACCCCAGTCCTGGACAACAAGCTGCATACTGAAGCTCAGCCGTGGACCTTAGCTCCACTGATTTCACTGAAACATATGTGGATCTTTCTACTATTTCCTCCAGGTAGAGGGATTTAGATATTTGTTCAAATACATAAATTAAGGCCTTCTTAGTCCCTTTGTTTTAAGTAAAGCTGCTCCTGGAGTTCAATGTAGTTTAAGTCATTAAGGGATGTGCCTGGGCCCCATACTGGGCAATTTTCAGTTTCTGCCGTTCTCAGAAGCATATTGGATTACTGTGCTGGTGTTTTGTGAAAAATCACAGCATGGGCAGTGCTGTAATGCTGGTATCTGAAGTGCTCTGGGCAGCCTGGCCAGAGAAGGCTGCACACCCATCAGGGTGGACAGCAGAAAGGAGAGTATCCAAGGGGCAAAACTGGTTGATGGGCAAAAGGCATCGGGGCAGTGCTGGGTGCCTGCCAGATGGGCTGGAAATGGGTTCAGCAGTGAAACCAGAAGCAGTTGGCAGAGCCACACATCTATAAGTGAGAGGGGAACAGGGCCCTGCCCTGGAGCCTCAGCACTTTTCTTAGAGTTGTCTGGGTGTTGTGGTGTGCCTCCTGGCACCTGGGAAAACACCAGTGCTGGTGGATGGTCCAAGACCACTGGACCAGCCCACTGAAAACATCCACTGCAGAAAATGAAAGAGTCTGATTAAATCTACAGCTCCTT
The DNA here is from genome assembly GCA_025331215.1 of Actenoides lindsayi. NCBI lineage: Eukaryota > Metazoa > Chordata > Aves > Coraciiformes > Alcedinidae > Actenoides > Actenoides lindsayi. The sequence goes on from WTSP01020156.1 coordinate 126,497, forward strand.
CAGGGAACCCCATCTGCAAACCCCTGATGCCCATCACAGATGTCCCCAAGCCTGTGAGCCTTCCCCACTCCCCCTTCCCAAAAGAACCTTCCTGAAATCTCCCCCTCTCCCAGGTCCCACACCGCTCGCTGCACGTCCTGTGCACCGGCACAACCGCCCCGCACAGCAGCCTGATCTCGCTGAGCATCGAAAACTACAGTCAAAGGACATTCGTTTAAAAAAAAAACCACACCTGTATTTTGCAAAATGTATGGCAGATATATGGCCTTACATTTATCGGGAGGATTTTCAAGGCGAAGAGAGGGGCAGAGCTCCACCTGGTGATGCTGCTGCGTCTCTGCCACGCCTGAGTGGGACCGGGACACACTGGTTTGCAGCTCTTTGCTGTTGCTGAAGGCCCTTGGTGCTCATTCCAGTTTCCACTCGTAGCTTCTGCTTATGAGGGCCCCCAACTAATATTTTAAATGAAGGCGTTTTAAGGGGGATGAGCCCTACAAGATTTACAATGTTGAACTACTTCTAGGATAACATCCATCAAACAGGTCACAGGAGTTACCTTAGAGCACTACAAAATCCTCTTTAGCCAGTAAATAACCTTTCCTCGTTTTTGTAGGTCGCAATGCAGTTCAAGACTTTAAAAAAGGTCTTTCAATGCTGGTTCAGTGCTTAATTAGGCACTCGCTCAAATTCAAACTTTTCAAAACTCTACAATCACAGTAGGGAATCTAAACAGTGCTTTGTTTGCAGGTATCCTCAGAAGTTGATATTTCTTAGTGAAATCTGCTGGATTTCTATCATATTCAGTGCTCAAAAAAGCAGCTGAGTCAAATCAGTAGGTATTTGTGACAACACAATTTCTTTATCTATAATTAACTGCAATGGAAAAAGGTCCCCCAAGTGGTTTCTATGCCCATTGCAACATCAGGTAAAAGGTATATGGCTGTGGAAGTAAAAATACCTTTATTTATGTGACAGTTACAAAAGAGTAGAGAAGAGAGGTGCGAGGTGAGTGAATATATAAGGATGCTATGCAGTATTTCTGCCTCTCCTCTTTACTATACTGCCCAGTTTCTTATTTCCATGTAGCATTTTGGTAATCAGAATAAAAGGAACTGCCTGTGCTTCCAGCAATGTGTTTTACACCTCAGTTTTAGGAGATGAGCACGCATGGGAAATGCACTGCTCTGGGGGCTGCCTCGTGGCCCAGGCTGCAGTAGGTGAGCATGGGCACCGAGAGCTGAGTGCTCAGCCCCAGTGCAGCGCGCTGGGTGGACAGGCACTTCATCCCACCCATGTGGCATTGAGGTGCTGGAGTGAGTTCAGAGAAGGGCAACGAAGCTGGTAAAGGGTCTGGAGAAAATGTCTCATGAGGAGCAGCTGAGGGAGCTGGGGTTGTTTAGACTGGGGAAGAGGAGGCTGAGGGGAGACCTTATCATTCTCTACAACTACCTGAAGGGATGCTGAGGTGAGGTGGGTGTTGGTCTCTTCTCCCAGGTAACTTGTGATAAGACAAGAGGAAATGGGCTTAAGTTGCACCAGGGGATGTTTAGGTTGAATATTAGGAAATTTTTTTTTACTGAGAGCAGGGTGAGGCCTTGGAACAGGCTGCCCAGGGAGGGGGTGGAATCACCATCCCTGGAGGTGTTAAAAAAAAATAAATCTAGCTGTGGCACTTCAGGTCATGGTTTAGTGGTCCTGACATTATTTAGTAGACAGTTGGACTTGATGATCTTGAAGGTCATTTCCAGTCTTAATGATTCTGTGATTCTATGGCAGCCTCTTCTGAGCAGGCATGGGAAGAGAAGAGCAAATTGCCACTGCATACTTCTGGGTTTGCAATCGCTGAAGAGCAAAATATAAAGAAGAGGGCAAAAAAATGAAGGTGAGGGCTTAAACGACTTAATTAACTTCAGCATGCTTTGTTGCAGGTGCTGTCTGCTGCTTCTTTATCTCCCATGAGCCACTCTGTGGACTTCCTGGGCCCTGCTTGGGTGCAAGGTGTGTGAGGCTCGAGGGAGCTCATCACACAGAACAAACCATCAGCATCTGTAGCTCATCACCTGGTGCTTTTTGAGTCCAGCCAAGTAAAGAATGATAGCAAAAAAGTTTGACGTCTGTGATAACATGTCTGCAAACAGACATAAAGTCATATTGGTTGTAGGCAGTGGGAGGAAGGGACAATTTAACCATATCTGTCTAAAGTATGGGCTAATGAGCATATTTCCTACCCCTATAAAATCATCTTCCCAAACAAGGGTGGACACAGAGAGTAAAGGCAAAGCCTCTATCTGAGCATCACATCTGAGCTCTGGGTGTCAAGCAAAAGCTGGCCTTTGGCAAAATGCACAGGATAAAGGAATGAAAAGTAGAACAGAGACAGTGGGGATGTCACACCTGGAACATCTCAGCTCCTCAGGACTTAAACACCATGTTATCCTCTTACACCCGGTGAGTATTTACCCTACAAGTTAGTCAGGACAAATGCGGGATTGAAAAATGGAGGAATTAATTTTGAACAACTAGCTGAACTTGTGATGCCAAGTTGCTGTTAGCAGTAAGGTGCCAGACCTTGCAGGAGCCATATAATCCTCTCAGGTGGTACAGGTGGTCATACGTTACTTGTGCAGCAGGGATGGAAGATGAGTAGGAGACAAAATACAAATTGCCAATGTAAAATGGCCCCTGAATAAGTGAAAAAATGGTCCCAGAGTCCTAGAAAAACCTCAGCCCTCTTCTTAATAGCAGCCAAAGAGGAAAAGCAGATATTCCTGGATTAACAGCAGGAGTGTAGTGACCAACGCAGGCAATGCCACGTGCTATGGTGTAAGTACTCTAGAGTTACTGTGTGGAGGCACTTTCTTTCTCCACACTATAAAATCATAAAACAGGCCTAAAAAAAGTAGTATTTAAGATGATCAATGTATCTAACAGCTACTGCTTCAAGAGAAAATAATCAACCTGAAAAAGTGATGAGCAAAAGCAGAAAATTTTTAAATGACAGTTTGTACAAGTCAGGCAGTTACTCAGCATGGCTCTCCCTACAAGATCTAGGAGTCAACCTGCAAAATTTGTGCCCAAAAGGACTTTAAAAAATGAAGGCTAGAAAAATTTTTATTTCCCCACTGCAGAAACATCAGTGCAGACAAGTGGAGGACCAGCCTTCATTCCTTCCTGTGTCTGAAGCCCTCAGAGCCACACACATTATCCTCATATTTGAAATTCAGTCCATGAATTCACAGTCGTGTTTTTCACAGTGGCTGCTGTTTGTTTCATAGCTATGACATCATAATAATCCATAGCCGGTTTTAAAACTGCAGTTTTTATAAATTTGGCAAAATTAGAATATTTTTAATGCTATATAAGATGCAGATGGACAGCTTTGGGTGGCCTTGGCAGAGCCGCAGGGATGCTGGCCACAGAGCTGTGCATAAGGAGCAAGTGAAAAGCGCAGTGAATGTGGATGGTGTGGGAGGTGATGAGGAAGCGCACAACCCTCATGGTATGGGTTTCAGTCCCCCCGAGGAGGCAAAGGCAGCTGGAGCTATCAGTGAGGTTTCAGATGATGAGGGGAGGGTATTGGTTTGGACTTCCAGCTTTTGTCTTTGAGCAAAGAGCATGAGGCCATGTGCATTTCGGTCATGTCTTGAGGAAGAGATGGTGGCTTAGGGTGAGCACATGCAGTCACCTCTGAATTTGTGTTTCCACAGGAAATTCATGGGGAATATTCACTTTCCTTCAGTCTGCCCTCAAAGTCATAGTCCAAATCTGCTTTGTTGCAAAGCAAAATGTTCTCAGCAGATCAGTTCTCCTTTCTCAGTGGGATCACTGAGGGAAGACTATTATTTAATGCTGGCACAGTGAGAACTGTCCTCTGCTGTGAATAAAAGATATTTATTCCCAACCAAATGCTTGCAGAGAGCTAGTTGCTCTGTGACACTGTCCTAAGTTTTAATTTCTTCAGCTCACTATTTATGAACAGATCCAGTTCATTTGATTTACTTCAGTGTCTGTGTTTTATTGAATACCATTTGCAGTATGGTTTGTTTTGTTGATTTTCTCTAAGTATCGAAGTTATTATTATGACTTGCAATTAATTGTGCATTACTTTCTATTCCTTCCTGAGAACAGGCTTAAAAATGTGTTCTCTTTTTGTAAAACTGGTTTATTAACCAGTGAAGCCCACACAGTACAGAGAGTTTTAGAAAATCACGGCTATGCAAAGGCTGACATTTACTCTGGGAACAGTTCCATGGCTGTGTGACAGCAGGATGGAGACGTGGGGTCGGCCTCATTCCCTCTCCCACAGATCAGAGGAGGAAGCAGGAAGGCACAGGTAGGTGTAGAGGAGCTGGAGCATATTTTCTGCAGAGTCCCTGCCTCCAAGGGAAATTTGTACCTTTGGGAGATACCTGGGCCAGGTACAGCCAGCAAGTTCCCTTCTCAGCTCCAAGATGCCACAGAGTCCACGGAGGCTTGAATCCATCATGCAGGTAGTAGTTCTTCATGAAGGTCACTGTCTTTCTTCATTGAGATGAATATTATGCCCTGAAGGACTAAAATTTTGAAAGTGCTCTTTAGCTGGGAGAAATGTTTGGAACACAAGAACAAGTTTTTGAACAGATTAATTGAACATATACATTGAATAATTTGCAGGTCATCAATTGCTACTGTAATCAAACTTCTGAATTAAAACATCTTCATTTATTAAAATGACCCAAAAATTTGTGATGTCAGCCCATTGCCTTTTGGGATGTGTAGTTTTAGTGCACTATAGGGCCAGCTGCGTGGCAGAGCAGCAGCTGCCATGGGGTGCCTATGTCACTCCCACCCGATGCCACAGTGGCTGAGGCCACCAAATTAGTCATGACTAATTTCTTGGTTATCTACAAATGTGTGAACTTTTCTCTTAAGAAATGGGCATCTGCTGGAGCCTGCTTCCTCCAGTGGAAGTGCCTCCTTGTGTTGTAAACCATATAATGAAAGGGAGGCACCAAAAAAGTAGTTAAAATTACATTAGTTATTCTCTTACACTGGGGGAAGAGCAATAGAAATACCCAGTATGTTAGTTTCCAGGAACAAAGGAAAGAAAACACTAAAAGGGGCAAAGGAACATCTCTAAATTTTCCATGCACATACGATTTTGAAGGTAACATTGTGATAAATGGAATATAAAATTCCTTTCAGATGTAATTTCAATGTAAATAGGAGGAAACGTAATAAGTGTTGCTCCCCCTTTTCCCATACATAATGCCTCTCTTCACTCACCTCAGAAAAAGACAGGCATAATCTTTTATGTGACTAGAATAAAGGTTGTGGGATATTTTATTTAAGGAAACATCTAAGAAAAGGAATCTAAAAGCATCAAAATAGCTCAAAAGGACGTGTTGTTTAACTAAATGCCCTCATCACGTGTAGCTCAGTTCAAGCTGCAGAACCTTGTATAAAAGCGTGTGCTTGAGAAGTCATAAAATCAGAGCCTTCCTTAGGGGACCTCCAGAGGTCCAGTGTGTGGTGGCAGGAGGGTTGCAGTGAGCAAACGTCGTACATTTACATCACAGACATGGAATTGTGCCTTCCTGCAGGCCGCTCTCAGTAATGTGGGTTGTTACTAGTGGAAAGTTCGTGGCGCTAATATTCTTGACATGGTTCTGTTTGGGGAAGTGCAAGGGTGATAGATTAATGGAGTCTGACTTTGCTGTGATGGATACTATTGGAAAGGGACAGAATAAACTCAGAAAAACACCGTTGAATCAGAAGTGTTTGTTTACAGCTAAGAAAAATCAAAAGTTAAATTTGAAAAGTTACCTCTGGAGAAGGTCTGTTGCAAAAAAGGCACATTTTTGGCATAGTTTCTGTCTGAGTTAGCAAAAAGGAGCAGTGGTGTCAACTGTGGTTTATACCATTCATTCACTTCTCCCAGGCAGTTTTATCTGCCTTGACGTGGGCAGTAGTGACAGTGAATTTACCCGCCTTCCTGGACGTCCATCTTCCTCTTCACTTGTTTCTCTCTAGCCTCCCCACTCCTACCTCTTGCCAGCCCACGCTGCAGGACACTTGGTGGCACCACAGCCTCTGCCTTCCCCCTTGCTAGGTGCCCATTGCAGAAAATACAGACATTGTCCCTCTCTACTTCCTTGTGTGGAAAGCACTTTTCTCCTCTGCGTATGCATTTTCCTTTGGTTTCTAATTAAGGAGCTGGTTTGTGGGCTTCACAGTTTGTGTATAGGTTTTCCCACATGGCCAGGCTGCCAAACATGTCTGCTCTTCGTTAGGAACTGTGTATCAGACTCCTCTTGGAGGTTGCTGGGACAGCCACAGCCTCATGGATAGTGTGATTATGGCTGATTAGGACCAAGAAGCTCCCCGTGGAGATTATTTTGCCTCTATTTGCTTGTGTCCTTTGGTGTACTCCTCCAAACCAGAGTGTATTGAATGTATAAAGATGGAGTCACCTGAGTTAACACCTTGGCATTGCTCTGCTGTAACAGAGCTTTGTGAATGCTGAGGTCTCAGGCTCCTGCTGGTTTCAGGTTACTTCCTTTGGAGTTCTCTTTGGAGTCCATCATCTTTAGAAAGTCATGGAGAAGGGGAGAGGTGCCTGAGGACTGGAAGAAAGCAAATGTCAGTCCAGCCTTCAAAAAGGGCAAGAAGGAGGACCTGGGTAACTACAGACGGGTCAGCCTCACCTCCATCCCCAGAAAGGTGATGGAACAGCTTATCCTTGGTGCTGTGTCTAGGCATATCAAGGACAAGGGGGTCATCAGGAGCAGTCGGCATGGTTTTACCAAGGGGAAGTCATGTTTGACCAACCTGATAGCCTTCTATGAAGAAATAACCAGGTGGATAGATGATGGTAGTGCAGTGAATGTGGTTTATCTTGATTTCAGTAAAGCATTTGACACTGTCGCCCACAGCATCCTCACAACTAAATTGGGAAAGTGTGGTTTGGATGATCAGATAGTGAGGTCGATTGTGAACTGATTGAAGGAAAGAAGTCAGAGAGTTGTGGTCAATGGGGCAGAGTCTAGTTGGAGGCCTGTATTTAGTGCAGTCCCTCAGGGATCGGTACTGGGGCCAGTACTCTTCAATATCGAGAAATCGAGTGAAATACAACAAGGGCAAGTGTAGAGTCTGGCATCTGGGAAAGAATAATCCCAGGTACCAGTATAGGCTGGGGATTGACTTGTTAGGGAGTAGCACTGGGAAAAGGACCTGGGGGTCCTGGTGGACAGCAGGAAGACCATGAGCCAGCAATGCACCCTCGTGGCCAAGAAGGCCAATGGCATCCTGGGGTGTATTAGAAGGGCTGTGCTTAGTAGGTGGAGAGGTTCTCCTCCTCTCTACTCTGCCCTGCTGAAACCTGATCTGGAATATTGTGTTCAGTTCTGGGCCCCTCAGTTCAACAAGGACAGGGAACTGCTTGAAAGACTCCAGTGCAGAGCCACAGAGATGATGAAGCATCTCCCTTCTGAGGAAAGGCTGAGGGATCTGGGTCTCTTTAGCTTGGAGAAGAGGAGACTGAAGGGTGACCTCATTAATGTTTATAAATACATAAACGGTGAGTGTCAGGAGGATGGAGCCAGGCTTTTCTCAGTGATGTCCAATGATAGGACAAGAGGCAATGGGTGTAAGCTGGAGCATAAGGGATTCCACAGAAACATAAGGAAAAACTTTGTGAGGGTGACAGAGCTCTGGAACAGGCTGCCCAGAGGGGTTGTAGAGTCTCCTTCTCTGGAGACATTTAAAACCTTCCTGGACACGTTCCTGTGTGACCTGCTCTAGGTGGTTCTGCTCAGGCAGGGGGGTTGGACTAGATGATCTTTCGAGGTCTCTTCCAGCCCTTAACATTCTGTGATTCTGTGATTCTCCCTTTGTTGTCATCTTTTTGTCAGGCATGGATTTTGATGACCAGTTAAAGTCGAGTGTTCTGTAAGGGATGCCTGTCCTGTTGCGTGTGGAGCATGCACACATTTCTCTGTGTCAATACCCTGATACCATGGGTATCTGCAGCACCCACTGGTCTAGCCAGGCATCCCTCATTTCATAATATGTTGGACAATTATAGTATCATAAGTGGTGCCAGAACACAGTTGGCAAGTGAGTGTGAGCTCAGCTGCAAAATATACCATGGCACCAAATGCTCAGCAAACAACAAGGCTGGATTCTGAAGGGCTGCACAAGGCTGATGGGTCAGAGAGGGAGGCCTCAGGGCTGACATTGGCTTCAGAAAGGGATTATGGTAGCTGTTGTCATTTTAAAGCGGCCCCCAGAGATACTAAATTCCATCTCATGTCTTAAGTATTTTCTGTACAACCAGTAAGATGGAGCCAGCTTAGTTAGCTTTTCCTTTTGACTGCCCATGCCCTTCCTGGCAATGCTGAAAACACAAATACAGTCCGCTGTGCTGTGCCTCATAGAAAAATAATGATTTTAAAAGCTCCACCTTAACTGTTTTCTCCTGAAATTGGTGCATCTCTGTACAAGTGTAAAGTAGGTGACTAAATGTTCTAGGACATGCGGCATGATGACTGTGTAAATCAAATGCTGTAATCACCAATTTGCTTATCCTTATGGGTATTCAATGTAAGCGATTCAACATCCTGAAATGTGCCAGCTGTAAGCATGGGTGCCTCACGACTCTACAATGTGGATTTATGGTGCATTTGTGTTTCCTTCCTGTACTATACCGCCCAGGTGCATTGCCCTTACTGGCTGCCCTCTCAGTATTCTGATACCAGTTACCCATTTATTCTTTGGCTGAAGATAAACTACACCAAACATGTCAGAGCTCTGTCAGGTTATATATATGGGTGTGTTTGGATTCCTGAGCAGGTGAAATTGGTGATAAAATTGCAAAGCTCACAAACCTCCTGTTCTTATACCAGGCAGAATCTGCCTGTCTTAACTATCTGCCATACTTAAGCAGCATCTACGAGGCTACCATATCCAGGGCATTTTGCTTCAGGCTTACGTATGTAAAAGGAGGAAAGCAGAACCATAGACAGATGTAACCACTCACGAAGGTGCCAGTTCCCCTTCCCCTCTGGCTAGGGAAGAGATGTGAACTGTAAGGTTTGAAAGACCGGACACGATGGGCAGTTCCTGTGCCTCAGAATTAAATGGCTTGATATAAGCATTATGCTTCTTGTCAACTCTTTGAAGCTGGATAGCATATGTTCTTTTATTCAACTATAGCTAAGAGTTACCTAAGCCTCTCTGTGTAGACTGGTGTGTGTTTCCAGAAGGTGGCCCTGAGTGGGGAGTAGTGAGGCAGAGGATGACAGAACAGGACAGAGAAGCAGGACCTGCTGCCTCACCTGCTGCAGCACCCATGGAGCTGGCAGAGTGACACCGTCACCCCAAGCTGTGTCCGTGTCCCCTGGGGTGAGAGGCAGCAGTGTCTCTGGGAAGCAGTGAGGTCATCTGGCCAGCACAGGGGCACTTACGGAGTGACTTAGAGTTACCTAATGCTACAGTTGTTAAAAGTGGTGGATTTCCTTCCAGCCACTGCTACAGGCTGGTCCTAACTTACTGAAAACTTCATGCTGCTAGGAAATAAAAATTGGCAGTTATTGGTGCACTTGAGGGTATTCTCAGGTTTATTATTTTCATTTGAATGCTGAATGCACTTAATGGCTGTCTTCAAAATGGAACAGAACTTTAGGATAATTAAAAACTGCGAAGGAAGCAAAGTTATCAGTGGTATCACAAGTGTTTAGAGCAGACTAGTTAGATACAGACAAATGCTTGCACAGGGTTGTATATGCCATCCAGAAGATAAAGCTTATACTTGGCATGAAAGTCATAGTGTTTGAGCATTTCAGGCCTTTCTGCAGCAACATTGTCATATTCTGAAAGTTAAGTATTGGAAAATATGATGTCATCCTCCAAATTATGAGAATGCATTTCAAATATTGCAGTTGAGGATTTCTGAAATAATTTAAGATTTCTAAAATAAAGCAGGAACTAAAATGCTGAGACTGCCCATTGTTTCTGGTAACTGAGATTTTAGAAGAACACAGTATTCAAAGAAACTTGAAAAACTTGTGAGAGTTGACAGTGTACAGGTAAGAAACCATGTGAACAACCACATAAAGTTGTACTGTCAGTCTGAGCGAAGTGCTGTTTTGACAAGATGAGAAGTTAAAATAAATTGCACAAAGCAATTGAAAAAATCTTTTCTTCTAGGCTTCCATATCACTCTCACATCCTGGAAATGTAAAATGTAATCTGTTAGATCACCACACACTGTGACATCAGTTTCCAGTTCCTGCCGCCAGCTCCAGCATCCCACACGTGTCCCCCTGACAGCCTTTCAGTGCCCTCAAACACTTCACTTTTGACAATATTTCTTATAATTGTCAATTTATTACATAGTTGCCATGGAAATTGTTTCAAAATACCAGTTTTGGCTTTAAGAGTTTAGTGGTTCAGTTTGTCCCCCTGCTCTGCAGTGGCCTGGTAGGCCGCACAGGGGCCTCCCAGGATCGTGCTCTGCCAAAGCCAAGTACTTTGTGGACACAAAGCTTCTTGGATAACACGGCATGTCCCTCTGGTCAGCAGTGTTAAGAAAAGCCCTGCTGGTGCTGTTCCACTTCGTATATCAGTTGGCTGGATTCATAATGTCAAAAATGGTGTTTCTGTGTGTTTTGAGGCAGGTGGATAGGGAAGAAGAGATTCCACCCCAGGCTTTTGCATCTTTAAGCAATAATATCAGCGTATTCCCTCCGCTGTATGCCTGGCTGAGGGTGATGTGCTGATAATTAATTAAAGTCAAAAGTCCCAGAAGACTTTAGTTGCAAGGTCCAATCTACTTTTCTTCTAAGAACACTGAGGGGATACTTCGAAAACTTACTTCCCCTGGGCCTGCCATTTGCTTACAGCTGTAGATCTGCAAGGTAATCTTCCTGCCACCATATTTTTCCTAGGAGGTGTTTACAAAAAGTAAATCATAAGTAAACACCAGAGATGACACACAGAGGCAGATTTCCTCACAGAGCTACTGGCTGTTATGAGTCTAGAGGCGGCCCATGCAGTCTCTGGTGTGGAAGAAAGCCAAACTTCCCAAGGCTGCCTCTCCCACCAGGAGTGGATCCTAGAGGCATTCAGGCGAATAAGGTGACAGAGACAACATATACTGAAATGGAAAAAACATGACCTGGGGTGTGACTTTGATAGCGGTGTGTGGACTGCCCCACCACCCACCTGCTCACCATCCCCTGCTCCACACCAAGTGTTGTGTTCTGGATGAGTAAATAGTGAAGCTTGGAGCATCCTCCCACCCCAATCCTACCACTCGTAACAGCTGAGCTGATTTGGCTGGAGAGGGTTGCATGATACGTCTTCATTTTCTGCTAATACTATTCAACATCCCCTGACATGAGTTTTGAGGGAACTGTATCTTTCAGTCATTTCTTTGAAATGTCTGGGAGAGCTGTGATCTAGTTAGCACCACTTCCTTAGGACTACATGTAATGGCATGAATGTTCTTATAGCTATTTGACTCGTCTTTACCATGAGCCTCGTTACATGCAAACATGCTTCTTCCAGATCTTGGAGCTGCAGGATATACAAAGATCTCTGCTTTCACTTTTTAAAAAGTTTAAAGTTTACTGCAGTTGTGAAGATAGACATGAAAACATGATGCAAGAGCAGTCTGTAGGTACAAAATTGAAAATACCCATCATGCTTCCATTGTAAAGGGAATAAATTAGCTTATTTTAATTTCTGTCTGTTACTGAGATGGTTTGGCAACTTGGCAGAGTTTCCAGGCTTGGAATGGCTGGGAGGGGACTCTGTTCCAGGAAAGCCTGAGCTGCTGAAGTGATGCTGGTGAACTCAGTGGTACAGATGAAAGTGAAGGTTTGCAAAATTAAGCTTTAAAAATGTATGTAATCAAAACAAGTGAGATTTGTCATCCCTTCAGGGTCTCTTAAGTGGTTGCCTTTTCTGTGGTGAATGTCATCAATCCCCAAATCTGCTTTCTTGCTTTGCTATGAGAAACAACTGATTTTTTAACTCTTGCATTTTCCCTGCTGGCATCTCATCACACTGCTTTTTTCACAGATCAGCAGCTCTGCCGTAGGTAATAGCATTCACTGTACCTCATGTAGCTTCTGAGCCAGACAAAGGCAATAATTAAAGAGAATACAGAGCATGAAGCCTATTTCTCTTGGCATGCTATCAAAATTAAGTGACTTTATTTCACCTTAGTTGCATTGATTGAAATGTGAAATTGTGTTAGTAAGTGGCTCTCTCCTGCCTATTTATTAGGGTTCATTTGTTCATTCAGGCAGGCAATGGCCCATTTAAAATGCTGAATCCTCTTGCTTCATACCAGTTCCTCCCTTGGCAAAAGGCAGATTTTTACCCTAAGAAATCATTTAGAGAACTGAAATAGTGCAGTGCAGTGTGAAACCAGACTAAGGCAATTAAATACTATGGTTACATGGTGCATGAATGCAAGAGGCCACCATGACTATGTCATCTTGACTCTTGCAGAGCTTCTGGGCCACATTTTTCAAATTGCCAAGTTAATTTTGTGCTGCACAAAAGGTGCAAAATTCATCTGCCACCAGCTGATATGTAGACATGAGAACTTGCCCATGTGTGTTAAGTTCACTACAGGAGTGGAACGAGCATTTGCAAAGGGACGAAGAGCTGGATCAAAGGTAGGAATGGGAAAGAAGGTGAGTGACTTTCTGCCTGGATTCAGCTAAGGAGAAAGTGTGGCACTAAAGACATTGCAATAGAGTATCTGTTAGATAAGCCTCTACAAGGTGCAGCAAGCCCTGAAGACACAGACCCAGGTGACAGGCAGCAGTGTCAGCTCAGTGCTGCAGCTTGGATTGCTGCCTGAAATGAGGACCACTCATTTATGTCAGCTCCTAACAGCAAAACCCACACTGAGCTGTTTTCATGTCCCACAGCTGGACCTTTGAAGTAAAAACCTTCTCAGGTTTTCAGCTACAGTTGAGAAGGGGCTGCGGTAGAGCTCTGGTGGCTTCCAGAGCCAAGGAGACAGAGCACTAGAAGTCTAAGCACCCAAAAGGACACCATCAGTTTCTGTGTGTTAACAGCCTTCAGGGACTTGTGGCTGCAATGAGGCAGTGCTGCCAGTGTAAACAGCTTTCTGTGTCCACCAAGACTCCAAATCCAGCTTCTTAGAAACTCCAGCTGTGTGAAATAGCGGTATGTGTTTTGGGAGCCCAGCCTGCCTTGGGGCAGCACATCACAACTTTCACCCCAGCATTGCTCTTCTCTGGTTGAGTGCGGAGATGGAACTTCCAGGTACTGTAACCTTTTGGCACCAAATGTCACCTTGACTATCTTAAGCTGAAGATCACAGATTACTGCTAACAGCAACTGCACACACAGACACCTGTGATACCCACGAAGCTGGCGTACGGAGGCACTGGGCTCCAGTTTGCACCACGAGTGCCCATCGCCATAGCCAAAGTCCAAATCCCCACTCACCCATCGCAACTGATGCAGTTGCAACTTTGGCTCACCCTATACTTACAGCTCTTACTTTTAGAAAATTATTTTGCTGTATTAGCAATTAGTTTCGAGGTGGGTTGCCTGCATTTCCATAATAATTACTACTATCAGTTGTTTGTGTATTGCTGTGTCCCATTTCTCGCACAGGACCCAATTATATTTATGAAAACGAGTGTGTCAGAAAGTACCAGCAAATTATACCAAAGAAACCTCAAGACAGTTTCACAAGTCGTTATTATCATCATATGAGGTCAGGAGGAAACGGGTTTGTTTAGTGACACATTGTTTGATTTAGCAGCTGAGTGACTCACACCAAATTCAAGATTTGTTGCTACACTGAATGCCTAATTGCAAAGATAAGCCGTGCTGTTAGTTCAAAGATAGTGTGTAGGCTGGGATGAGCAGATGCCAAAATCATGAAGACAATTACTGAAGTTTAAATTATAAAGTCTGAATTGAAAGCTGTGATTAAATATGGACTGTTCTCCATTAATCACTATTTAGGTTTTTTTCCTCTCTGTTTCATTCTTCGCTTTGACAGAAACAACCCTATAGAGAGGACCTGAAGCAGAGCTAAATACCAATGTCTAATTTGAATCTTGCTTACACAGATCCTCCATTTCCACCACATAATTAACACCAATGAAGCTACCCAGGTGCAAAAGTAATCAGAATTTTGGACTTATACATCCTGTCTGAGACGGGATGACATCACACAGAGCATCTCTGTGCCCTGTGCTTGTCCAAAAAGGCGTGTACATGAGCCTTGCACAAACTGGTCCATATAATCACCGATGCTCATTCCTTCCTCACTTGCTCTCTGGTGCAAACAGGAATGCCTCAGCTGAGCACACAGTGAGAGCACAGGCAGTAAATCATCATCTAGCTAATCCATTGATGCCATAAACCACACTGGCAGGAAAAATGTATTGGGTGAGTTTACTTTTTATATGAAGCTCTTGGCCTCATCCCCCCAACAGCTGAGGGGTGAGCACCAGCTGTAGCTCAGCACTGCTTGTACAACACCCCATGAAAAGCGGCCTTATCTCCTACCACAGGTCCCCTGGGAGGACCACCTCTTCTGCGTCACCTGTCCACCCTACTCCTGTGGTGTCTTTCTGACTCTTTACTTTGGGATCTCACAACAAGGCCACCACCTTGGCATCATGATGTCTTCATTGCATGGGACAGCGGTGGTCCCTCCAGCACGTTCCGGGTACGTTTGGGTTTGGCCCCTCTCCAGTGCAGTGGGTGGAGACACAGGGATTCCCCACAGCAGGCTGGCGGGGCGAGGGTCTCCCAGTGCCGCCGAGGAGCCCCAGGCACCAGGAGTGGCCGAGCCAGCCCTGCAAAACCTTCCCGCAGGAGGGGATAGGATGGCAGAAATCCTCCCTCGCTTCCGTGAGCGCCTTTGCTCAGCTGACCAGCAGATGGGGTAGTCTCTGACACCAGCAGCTGCTCGAGGTATAAAAGAGGAAAAGCTTCATTATTTCTGCAAGAGAGCCCGTATGGTCCCCGCCTCCCGCCCCCCCGGCTTTGGCAGGGTTGCTGCCGCCCGGGCACAGGCGAGTGTCTTCGTTGTACGTAGCAGAAATGACTGTAGCTGACAGAAGCACCGCCTCTGTCCGATGCGATGATGCGGTAGGTCCCGTGGCTGCTGCCAGTGACGCTGCCTGTGCTCATTACTAGAATGCGAAGCCCGGCGCGGGGAAGCGGCTCCGCGGCCTCCGTCGCGCCGCTGCCCCTGGGGGATGGCAGCGGGGTAACCCCAGCCTGCCTGGGGGCAGACGAGGTTGCCACCCCAGTGCCCACAGCGGTTACTTAAGTGGAGATCGGATTCAAAATACCGCCCCCCCCCTCCCCCCCCGCCATCCCCAGCCCAGGGGAGAGGGTACGAGCTGTTCATTCCCGGGGCTTCCCCGAGGAGCTACCGCGGGGTCGGCTGGGTGCTTTCGGCAGGGCAGCTCGGCTGCTGAGCTCACAGCACCCGGGGCTGTGGTTGGCTGGGGGAAGCTACGGGGTGTATTTGAACAGGGTGAGTGAAGGCTAAGGACAGAAACAGTAAAATAAACCCCAAAGCCGTTGGCCGAGATCCCACGAAACGGGCAGGGAAAGGGCAGGCGTGGGTTTGTGACACTCGGCGTGGCCCTTTGTGATTCCCGCCAAGAGCCAGGACGACACAGCGAGGGGAGGGGACGGGGGTGCGCTCCGCGCCTGCACCGCTTTCCCA
>WTSP01020157.1:0-24886 GCA_025331215.1 Actenoides lindsayi
AAAAAAAAAAAAAAAAAAAAAAAAAAAAAAAAAAAAAAAAAAAAAAAAAAAAAAAAAAAAAAAAAAAAGAAAGAAAAAGAAAGAAAAAAGAAAGAAAGAAAAAAAAAGAAAGAAAAAAAAAGAGTTACATCCCAGTGATGCTTAATTTATAATAGAATTACTTACCTTCTCCACAGGCTCGTTTCTAGACACTGGGCTTTGAGACTAGCGGTACTCAGGTCAACCACTTACAAAGCAGGAGCCAGATAAGTGCCTTATCTTCAGGTTATTCCATATATTACTCTTTTTGCTCACATTAGAGATACTTCAAATTCAACTGTGTCATTATTTAGTTCTAAGAGATATATCTGCATTTATGATCTAAGTAGTTTGGCAACAGACTCTAAAACATGATTCCAGGTCATTGCCTCAAGGACTTTTGTCACAGCTTGCTTGGATTATTCACGGCTAAACTTAATTATTTGGTATTTGCTTGCTAGATTCATGTCTGAAGAGTTAAAAGCAGCACCAGTGATGTCCTTTTGCATGTCTTTTCCACTGATTTTTAGTGAATGCAAGATCACATTGAGGAAAACAGTCTATGTAAGAATAGCCAGTGATTAC
The DNA here is from genome assembly GCA_025331215.1 of Actenoides lindsayi. Classification (NCBI taxonomy): domain Eukaryota; kingdom Metazoa; phylum Chordata; class Aves; order Coraciiformes; family Alcedinidae; genus Actenoides; species Actenoides lindsayi. Next base: position 604 of record WTSP01020157.1, read on the forward strand.
CTAAAAGAATTCACAAATGCTTGAAAATAACATGTATTTTTGAGCTTTGCATGCAGAACTAAAAGAAAAAGACATACATTTTTGATATTGACATTCCAGGGAGTGTGGCCTATGCTGCCGTTTTGTACGTAATGAAACTCACCATCAGAAATTTTATCAACTGGGTTACAAGGCTTTTGTGTTGTGAACATATTACTTTTGAAAATCTGTATTTTACTAGTAAGGTAGATACTATGACTCAAGATTTTCATGAAATTCATAGGACTACAGCTTTTAATGAGCCAGGACTAGGAAGGAAGCAGGAAAGTGAAACACGAGGTTTGAAGATACACTGGGCCAGAACTGATGAAGTTCTGGGAGAGGTCTTATGATGACCACCAGACTTCTTCTGTTGATGGAGCCAGATCCTCACAGGAGTTCACTCCCCTTGAGTTTTCTCCCTTTACACTGGGATGGAATTGGAAAAGTATCACCTGAATCCATCAGTACACCTTTCAAAGAAAAAATTCTGCTTGACTTTGAACTATGATTAAAGGGTACAAGTCAAATGGACAATGGGGTGAGATTGTGTCTGTGTTTTGGTCTGCTTGTACTGAAAACATACCTTTCCATCTTGCTTTAATCTATTTATTACTTACCCAAAGGACCTTCCTAGCCTTTTATGATGTCAAGTTTCAGCAAGGAATGACATTTTATGACCCTATTATAAACCCATAAAAATGAAGGTTTACAAGGGAAAAACTAACAGATGTTTATTTCTAGCTTTAAAAGAGAGTGCTTTGGACTTCAGAGTGAACATTGCTTTTATTTAAAAACAGTCAGTCTTCACAGCTATTTGGCATTTTGTCCTGGAACTCTATATTCTATTTCCTACAGTTTCTTCAGCTAGATCTATCACTCTTACAGCAGTACTATTTGTTCAGATACAATACAGTCTGCCTTTTCCTTATCAATAAATTCTTACTCTTAGCTCTTGTAAATATGTTCTACATTTAAACTTGCCACTGGAAGTTGGGCTAGGGATGAATTTGTTTAGAAAATTTAATAAAGAAAGGTATGTGTCTATTTTGAGTTTTCAATAAAATGCACGAATGAATGACTTAAAGCTTAAAAAATTGATTTTTAAATGGGTTTTTAGAGGCGAATACTTTGTAAATGGTACTAATTGATTTGTTATTTTGGAAAAAAAACCCAGAAGAAGTCACTTATTAAAAACAGGTCAGAGTGTTTTCAATGACATTTTTATAAGAGAATCGGTATGAATACTTAGTCCCTCCATTGCATTAATATGCCAGTGCCTGTAGTAAGAAAGATTGAAAGATCATCTTACTGTGAAAGCGAGCAACATTATTGCTAACATATCATAAACTGCTTCTACATATTACATAATTATTAATTCTGAACTAAATCATTAATTTGGTTGAATTTCCAGGACTTTCTAAGACATTTTCCCCTAAGTAAACAATGAACTTGCGCTCTAAGCAATGATAAATGAAACAATATGCATAAATCTATGTAGTTAGTACTTTTCCTATTAAATCAAGTTCAAAATACATGCCTTGAATTCTGGTTATATGATGCTGCAATGTCTGGTAATAGAGGAACACCTTTAAGATTGTAAAAAGATGACATACAAATGCTAGCATATCTGTAGCATACAATACTAGGATAATTGATGGAGTATTGCAACACAAGCCCAGCATTACTCATTTGCTGATGTATTTTAAACAGTCATTTCCTATAATCTCTCTGTATTTCCTCCCCTGCTTTTGCTGACTTTTCCTATGACGACTAGATTAAAAGGAATGTACTTTGTCAACAGCAAACAAAATGGGCCTAATTCATCCTCTACAAATGCAAAAGCTTCTTACAATTTTGCAAAAATCTTTTTATGTAGGTTTTTTTGGATACACTGTAAAATGCTTCTATAACAAGAATCTGAAATCATTATGGCTGCTTAAAACAAAATGATTTCACACAGAAAACAATCATAGTTTTACTACTATACAATCCTGATGTACAATATCTGATGTGCTCTATTCTAGTTAAATCAGTATTATTCAGAGTTTGGGTTACCTTGTATAAGCTTTCTCAGAATGGAGTCTACACAATTTTGGTGATACTCCTGAAAATGAGAAAGGTGATTCAAAATGTACAGTGTTGCAGGAAAGGAGGAGAACAGAGGATATTGGAAAGCTACAGAGAAATCTTGTTTTGATAAACAAATGCTATCCACAACTGACAGACTGACAGAAACATGAAAAAAATCCCACAACAAACAAATGGGAAGTATAGGTCTAGAAGGGAAATGTATCAGAACCAGCAAAACTGCTATGGAATATTTTTGTAAACTTATAAAGAAGTTGCAATGGTGGCATTATAAGGACTTAGAAATTAAACCAGGAATGATATGAACTGACATTCATAACTGAAGTAAACTTAATGAAGGTTATAGTTCCCTCGACTCACAGGAAGATTACAAATTACCTTGGCTGCTTTTGTTTTTTGCCTTACATTAGCCAACTTAAATTTGGGGTACTTTCTTTTATCAAAGGATAAAGGGGTAAAAATTATTTATGATGACAGATGTCAAAGGAAACATGAACTAACTGAGGAAATCACTGAGATCGTTCAGTTAGGACATAAAATAGGAGGAAAAGTGGTATATCATAAACCAGTGTTTTATAAAATGGTTAGTAAATGAAATTAGGACTGAAAACAATCAAATTGTCAGATATCCTATTTTGTATCATAGGATGTTAAGATTATTTCTTCCTTCTCTTCCAGGTAATGTTATTTCCTATTTAATGTACCCATGAATCTACTGATTTTATAAAAGTTTTAAGAGCTCCCATGTTCAGAAAACTACTTCAAGTTAAATGCACACTATAATGATGTCCTCACATGTGCTCACATGTGATGTTCAGTAGGCCTGTATGGTACAAGGAAGCATTACAAGGAACCCATAGTTCACAAGCAGACGTAGATCGATACAGACACGTAGGACTATAGGCACAGACACACAAATGAGGGCTTAACAAAACCATGAACAAAATTTTAAGAAGCAGGCGATGTGGCTTGCCCATTTTTTTTTAATTAATGAGTTATAAGCCACCTTAGGTAAATGATTAATTGATAAAGTTTATTCCTTCAAACAGTTTATTAAAAAACCTAAAAATTTACAGAGATTCTTCAAATTGACTTAAATGGCATAACACCAATAATTTCCTTTGGGCACTTGGGAAATGACCTACATTGTACCTTCTTCATCCTGAGATTATCCTGAAGGCATTTTTAAATGGAATTCCTGGAAGGAACGCAAACAGTAAGACATATGCTGAGTCCTGGGCTGGGCTGAAAGGAAAGGAGAGCCAGCAGAACTTTAGTAGGTGGGATTAGGGGGAGCATGGATGACACATTTTAAGACATACTGAAAATGGTCACTCCTGTGTGGGCATGCATACAAGGTAGCTTAGCGAGAGGGATAGCGACAGGAGTCAGAGACAAGACAACATGAGGACAGAGGTGTAATGCATGTAAAGAGATCTGAAAAATTAACATCCTGATTTTTTTTCTATACAATTATCAGTTGTAATTACACATCAAAAGAAACAAATCTACCCCCAGTTGCGATGGATGAACATCTGCACTTTCCAGGCATTCTTTTTCAGAGGATTTCTTTGCAATAGCATAGAACAACCAATCAGTCATTTAATGACAGCATTATAACCCATTATGTTCAAGAGTCAATTACTCTAGGACCTTACAGCTTTATCACATACAATACATCTAAATTGGATGCAATACCGTGATCAATCAAATTCCAAATTTTATCTGAATCTTACTGTATAAAGCTACAAATGTTTTATACTGGGCAGTGAGGAGGAAGAACAGTCAAAACTAAAAAAATAAACAAGAAGTAGTTGGTGGCCCTTAAAAAATTAACTACTACTTTCATCAATACATGGCCTGTACACAAACAAGATAATTGCAGTTTAAAGAAAGTGTCTGGCATTTTTTCCATTTGTAACAAAGCCCAGCAACCAGCAAATACTGACTGGTTAATCGGAAACATACAGGACAAATCAGCATGTGGAACTAGACCATATGTGAAAATGGGATTGTCACAGCAAGGACACTAAGGGTCACAGGATATACAGATGTAGGAAATCAGTCTTCATTAGTTCAGTTGCTCATGGAAGATTTTGTTAGTATTGTGTTAATCCATGGATGTGCAATCATTAAAAAAATGATTCTATAAATTACTTTTCAGAAAAGGAATACAACATATATGTAGTCTGCCTAAGGAATGAAGGAACCACTAGAAATGCACATCAGATGTATTATTTACAAATGTTGTATTTTGCAGCATCTTGACATTTGCCTGTTTGTGAAGGCTATGGCTGATAAATCCCAGTGGACAATAAAAGCTTTTTTCCTATACCACTGGAAAAGTGGCTATGTTCCACCTGATGGTCAAAATAGTTGCAACTTCATTATTGAAAAATAAGATCTTAACTGGCTGTAAGTGAGCATTACTCCATCAAAATCAATACTGCTGATTGACTGTAAGAGGGGATGTGTCAGAAACATACATCAAAATTCCCTTATAATATCTGTGAGGAAAAGAATGTTTTGGGTTTTTTTAATCATAATCCACATACCCAGCCACTCTTCACTAATAGTTCCATGTGTCTTGAATGGGCAAATCTAGAATTTAATCAATTTCCACGTATGTAGATTAATTCAAGTATACACCAAAAGAGGGGCCAGAGCACAAGCATTTAGTTTTTCAATTGTGGTAGATATGTACTGTAAGCAGCAATAAAGGATTGGAAAGATTACTTGAATATTTAAACAGCATGAAAGAAGCTGACAATGACTGTCAATTGAGTTCGTAAACACAAGGTCAGATGTGAAAAGCCATCTGCTTTAGAGAAGTTAATAATATGACATCAAATATATGGCACTGTTAGTTAAAGGTGATTTCTATAAATTTAGAAATCACGGTCAATACTCTTGATCTATCACTAGGCTGATTTAGATTCTAGAATCTTGAAGCTGACAAAATATTTTAAGAAATTAAATGGAATAGAATTGTTACGGTTTTATTTAATAGCATTTACTAAGTACGTTACCTTTCTCCTACAAAGAAAGGCTGGCCACTGCCTTCAGTTTTGAATGTCATCACTTAAAACAATAAACTACTTCAATAAAAGCCTTTTAATTTCTTTATGCAAGAAAGAAATTCTTCTACCACAAGAGTGAAATGTCCACATTAGCTCAAAGTAACAGGATAGATGTAAGTTTGATTTGACTAACTTAAAAATTAAAAAGTTAATTTTAAAATACAGAAATCTGTGATATATGCATAATGTATTTAAGATCTATTTAAAACAAAAAACTAGGTTTTCTCTGAAGAATTTCTTTTACTTCTTGATACATAACATATACAACCCTTCTCAGATGGAGAGTTGTTCCTTCCCTCTCTTTTTCTGGCTATAGATTGGCCACAGATAAAAAAAGATTTAGGTCAGATGTTTGCTAGCACTCCAGATGCCACTCAAGTGGCAAGTTACCTTAAGTGGCACTCCTGTTCATAGTAATTAATTTAATTTTTGATTATAACAGGAATTTTTACACCAGAACAGAAGGCAGCTAGAATTTTACTGCTATATTAGTAGCATAGACCAGGGTTTGCCTTCTGGGGATTGTTTTGTTGTTGTTGTTTTGTTTATTTGTTTTATTTGTTTGTGATTTTTATGTGTTTGGGTTTGGGTTTTTTTTGTGGTTGGTTGTTTTTGAAATTCCTCATATTGCAGGGATATGGAGCTGCTGGTGTCTGTGATCTCATCCGTATTCTTTCATTGCACAAAATGATTTTAAGTCTCTCATTATTTACCTTAGATTTCTGGTAGCAGGTAGAGAAGTATGTTACAGTACTGGGGGGTCTGATGATTTGTGGACATTGTTGAGTAACTCAATTGCATTGTCATCTGTGACAGCAATGGACTGAATTTGATGTCCCAGGTGTTTTCATTTCTCACTCAAATATGAAAAATACAGAGAAACACTTCCCTTTTAGACTTCTACCCCTAGTTTCTGGACATCAGTAGTTCAGAGACTTTATGTACTGGCAGTTGCACCCAGACTATAATGTTTAATAGCTCTTGATCTCCATCTTCCATTGTCTGCTTAAGTGCTATGTCATTCTGTGGATTGCCAATTCTAAGTCAGGAGGGTTTGAACTACTCCCTGAGGTTATTCTTTCTGCCTATTTTATTAAAAATGTTTTCGTTACTACAGTAAAAATGAATTGAAAATGAATAGATTTCACTTTTCTATCCACAATAAACCTTTGGATGGATACTTAATGAGAATGTGTATATCTGGGATAATCAAACAAAGCAGATCCCCTTAGCTGCATAGTTAGTGAGACAGGAAATCCTACATTTCTTACTCAGTTTCCATAAAAACAAAAGTTTTTGTTATCCTATAATCTAGTCAACTCACGTTCTCTATCAGATTTTACAAGATGCGCATTCCTTTTGACTCAATATGATCAACTCTCTCCCCCTCACTCTCAATATCAAAGCTCACACTGCAGCTTCAGCAGCTTCATTAGGATTCCTATTCTATGTTTACAAGGAATTAGCTTTCTGTAGCCAAACCAGTAATAAATTCTGTTGATAATGTTATTAGGAAAGTAGGGCAACCCAGATTACAGATCTGTCTGACACCACAACACTACACATTCTAAATTTCCATTTAAAGTAAATGGGATGAGTTGGTCAATAAGAGTATTTAAAAAAAAAATAAATAAAAAAAATCACTTAAAACTCAATTCACAAAGTATCATACTTAAAAGAAATAAGAAAATAACCCTCAAAGCAGGACCTACAATGGAATATTAGCTGTATTCACATAGCTTTTCTGGTACAGATTAAAATATTTGCTGTGAAATTCATGATAAATGCATTTTATTTGTTGTAATTTCAAATTTCTTTATGACTCCCTGGTAGGCATAAAGGGAGAGATTGGCACCCATCTAGAAAGCAGAGTCACAGCATCAGTGTGATACAGCGTACGAGTCTGAAGGAATGTTCTTCCTGCAGCTGTCTGGGAGACACCGTGAAGACTGCCTGCTTTAGCTTCATCTGAAGATGAACTGCTGTGGGGTTAATCACAATAATTATGCACTTTCTCCCTCTCTACGAACCATTATTTGCTTTGTATCTCAAACTGGGGATTGTGAAGAATGAAGTTGAGCCTGTGCATCTGCTGTTTGCTGAGTGCTGACTTAATCCCCTCCTATCCTGCTGTCCCACATAATTATTTTGTTGAGTGTGGGTGAAGAGGAAGACCTGCATATTATACATTGCTGTTTTTCTTCTCCAGACATGTAGTTTAGGCCATTTCTGGAATTGCTGTCTTTTTATCTCCTACTTCGCCTCACAGAGGAGAGAAGCACAATTACAACGGCATAAACCCAAAACTATATACAACCTGAATTAAAAACTGCACTAAGCAAATCTTATCAAGTTTCTCATTATAAAATATTTTTTATTTATCTAATGTGATTGCACATGCAAGCTTTAACTAGTTTATTATTTTGATTGCATACCTCCAAAATATGTTTTCAACTAACATAATTGTATTAATTTGCATGCTGAAAGGGCACCTTTGCAAAACCGAGCATTTCATCAAAGTTATTCCTGCTGAATCAAAAGAAATTCACACACAGAGCTGTAATAATTACCATCTATACTTGACAATGACTAAGAAAAAAAAAAAAGAAAAACAAGAAAACTCAAATCTTCCAACCCTAAAGAATTAAAAAATGGACTACAAAATGGATTTTCAGTGTGATAGATATAAGAAAAAATTATTTCTGGTTTTCAGGGAATTCTTAGAAACAAGAGCTGAACCAACAGTATGTGGCAGTGGTAGGATCCCTTCCCCCAGTCTAAAGATAGAAAGAAATCAACTGTCCTAGTGAATAGTTGGTCAAGTGGTGGCTGTTCAACAGAAAGCTTACCAATACTTCGTATAATTCTTGCCTTGATTTCACCTTTTTACTTAAACTAGTGGCCAAGCCTATATTTGCTGTATTTGTTCTCAGAAGGTTCGGGTTTTTTGCAAGTCAGAACACAAAGGCTTCTTTTGATTCAATGGAAATACCCTTAATGTAATTGTCATTTTTTTTTTCAATTAGGACAAACTGGGTAAACTGATTTTTAATCAGTAAAATTCAAATGTTAGGTGATATAATATTAAATTATTAGGAAGTAAACAGTTAAATCCAAGTGGCTTTTGAGCATAGACAACTGTAAAATACTTCTGATTAGTGACTACCCAAAAGCTTGTTCCCTCTGAATTTTGTCCAGCCATGAAAAGAGCAAACTTCACATAGTGCGTATGATCTCTTCTTGGATCTTGTTCATACATATGCCTCTACATAAGAGAACCACAGCACTGATGCTGTTTTTTGGGCACCTAGGCTCTGCAAAACTGAAGAAGGAGAAGAACATGGTACAGGGAATCATACTGCTATATCACCACATTTGTTGACCTCTAAAAATGACAGAGGAGGCTTACTTAACCTATAAATAATACTGTATGCAATCAGTCAATAATATGTGGATTAAATAATTTGTTATACAGGAAACTGGAATGAAAAAGCCAGATTAGCAACATAAAAAAATCCCCTTGGATATATTCACAGGTGACTAGTTTAATTATGTGAAATCTCATAAATTAATTACATTATTCCAAATTTTATGAGTTGTGTCATAGTAATGCTGACATAGCCAAGATTGAAAAAAAATGGGGATGTAACAGTCTGCCTTATTATCGGCATGTATGTTGTCACAGCTTCTCAGTGAACTGTGACTGAGATGTATTAACAGGTCAGAAGGGCAAAGCTCTTCAATTTTTTACAGTTCTAGAAAATGAATGACATTCGAAGAAAAGCTTAGTCTTAGTAGGGGGCCAAACAAAGTGATTTTTTTTTTCTATATATATTCTTAAAGAAGGAAAAAGAAAACAAACAAATGCAGACTCTGTTATTAAAAGGCTTTACTTCATGCTAGGCTTCTTCTATATGTTTATTGTGTACAATTTACAGCTTAAACCCCCTATAAAGCCACACACAATTACCTGGATAAAACCAGAAAGAAAAGTGCTATGAATCTTGCTTCCTGGAGTGGCCCAGATTGGGCCAGAGGTGAGATTTCAATGAATTACACTCATAAGTGCCCATCAATTATAGATAACAGTATAGTTAGATGCATTATTTTATTCCAAATTAGGGCCAAGCAATTGGGTATTCACAGGATTTCTCTCTAGCAGCTTTATGCAAGTGTTGGCAGCTGAATGAGGTTGGACTTCTTTAAAGAAACAGATAATTAATTATATCCTAATCACCTGGCCTCTAATTCCCCCCTTTTCAAAAGGTTAACACTTGAATGCTTTAATGGAGTAATAAGAAAAAGATGTGATGACCTGTTAAACTTTCTAACCTTTATTACCAAGACATTTTTAACATTTAAAGTCCCACAATAATCTTGCTAATGCACAGACTGTTAATGCCCTCTGTGGCAAAATGAAGACTCAGGGTAGCAATGTCACCAACAGAAGAAATGCTGCAACAAATAGTAATGTTGTGGCAAAGGGGTACAAGGGGGAATGCTCACGATATACTTCTATTTCATCAATGCTTTTCTCACATTACATCACATTTTTCACTAGCGCATGTGTTTCTAGCATACATATAAAAGACGAAATATCCTTTGATAGTTATGCCTTAGGCTGAACTTCAGAGGACATCATTTCAGTCCTAGACTCCCTAGAAAAACATTTACATGTTTATATACCTGTTTCACTATCCTTGAGGACCTCACCAAAGGTCTTACGTATGGCATGGGCTGTGAGAGAAAAATTATAAATACACATAGAGCTAATGATGTAAATATAATTATCTTCCTTAATAATTTTGCAACAATTTCTAGTGTGTTTATGCACAAATTATTCTTTGAAAGACCAAAGCCTGGCCTCTAAAGGCAACACTAAAACTAGAGATGAGGCAGGTCACGATGAATCCATAAGCATTTTCTCTTTCAGTTTCCTACTGACCAGAAATGCTGAATTGAAGCTGGGTCTCTACAAACCATCTATTTGCAACATGACAATATTTCCTATGTAAGGAACGCCAATACAGGCAGCATAGAACTGTAACAGGATCACTTCACTTGAACCTACAGGTCCTTCTTTTAAACTGTGGAGAACTTACTAGTTAAATGAAGGTTTGCAGCCTGCAAGTTGATGGGAGACCAACACGCTTCTCCTGTAATGTTTCACTTAGAGTATTTTGCAGGTGCCTTGTGTACAGAATCCATCAGACATGATTTATCAGGATACTCCTGCTGTCCTTGTGCTGTTTGCCTACTTATAAAAGGCAAAAGTTCTAAGACAAAAGCCTGGCATACTACTCATCAAACTTTGGATTCTAGAGACCAAGGTTGAAAACTTAACCCTAGAATACCCTCCCTATATTACATTTTACCTCAGCATGAAGAAAGGACTTTCAGCTAATGACTACTACCTTGAATAATTATGTAGTTTAGAGATATTTTTAAAAAATCCCATTTTTTGGTTGTCTTATAAGCACATCTTGTCCAACCAAATATATCTGGAATGAAATGTTACACAAAATGCCATTCAAAGTAGATATTTACCATGATGATTGTTGTGAATGGTCAATTTAGAAAGGAAAAAATGTTGTCAATTGTTTCTAAATTGCTGACCTATAGGCCTACAGAGCCATTATTGATCAGTTTCTGGGCAAGAGCACAGGGTAATCTTTGTCATATGGTTTACTTTAGATTATAAGAAAATTTGGTTAATATGCAAGGACAATTAAAATAAAGACTTAATGATATCAAAAATACATTTTATAAATTGCTTCATGACTGAGTATATAATATTAATCTAGTGCTGTTAAATCAGTCAGTATTGCATGCCCCTCTGCAAATGCCTGAACATTTGTCCTTTTCAGTATGTATATTTAGCACACTAGAAAAAATACTCCTCCACTTCTTTCATAATGGTAATAAAAAGAAACTGATTATTTTTTACTTGTCCATAAAAGATGTCCCCACAGCAACCTGAATTTGATTAAGCTGGTATATCAAATACATATAGGGAACTGTGCACACAAAGTAGGGCTTACAAGAACGTATGCACAAATTAGATGATTGAAATATCTCAGTGAACCCTTGCTAATGTAACACTTTTTTTTTCTGCATTCAGTTACTTGAAATTGAAATAATTTCTACCCAGAACATGCCGTTCTTTTAGTGTTTAAATCAGCCCTCCTTTATCAACACACTGATCATAACTGCTGTAATGAAACATCTCAGACCTTGAAAGCTTTCAACACACTGATGAAATACCAAGATATATCTGTGAAAAGTTTTTCTTCTTTAGTATAAGACTAATTTCATGTCTGTTGTAAACAAATGAATAAACAAACAAACAAAACCAAAACTCAAACCCCTTCCCTAGAATAAGACTTCATTGAACTGTATAAAAAAAATACTCAATCTTATTAGAAGTGATGGAGTTGGAACACTTAAAGGCACTTCAAATGATCTTAGCCTGCACACTTCCCACCTTTGGCTTTGGCCAGGAAGTTAGTTTTAAGAAGCATTTAATACTGCACAAAATCCAAGCAAAGGAAATTGGCTTCAGTTTCTTAAAACTTTAGGTCAGTGGATATTGCACTGATCCAATGGGGTAGACACAAGACCTGATTGTTTAGATGTGAACCACTCATTTCACATTCATTGTTATTTTTCTATTGCCTTTATTTGAGTCTAGAATTACCAAAAAAATCAGTCTGTGTGTGCTCTACCTCAAAAGTAACTGCATTTAGTTTTGTTTAAAAAAGAAAATTAATCACTGCCAATATCTTTTATTTTCCCACTGACAGTGCTTCAAGTTTGCAATAGAATTAGAAAATAATTGTTAATTTACACATACAAGATAATTTTATGTGACTTAAGAGAGATTAAATGGAAAAATCAGGAGTGACAGTGGAAGAAATTAAATCAGGATATGAATGAGTATATTTATACTGTAGGTGTTCCTGCAAAACCTAACGCTAATACTCAAACTCATCAGTTAATCACTTCCCATATTCTTTTTCAAATATTAACCTTTTAAAAAGTTGAATTAGTTTAAGAATAACTAGATATATTATTAGGATTAATTTAAAAAGTCCATGCTGAAAAAGAATAGTTCCTTTTTTAAACAGTTTTTAATTATTACGAGACTTATATGAAGAGGAAAATATATTTTAACAAGCATCCACACAAGTGGTCTGATTATGTTATTCTAATCTGCAAACCTAATTATCACCTTCTTATGGAGTACAAGGAACAGCTTTAGAAGAAAATTAATGTATCCTATCAGTGGGACAGTTTGTCACTTTATTAAATAATCATCGTCTTTGCAAATAAAATTGTTAGAAGCTTCATTGTATTAGGGAAGAAATAAAATCCCTCACACCATTACATATTAAAATTAACTTCCCACCGTCTCTTAAATGGTCTATTAAGCCTTCACTGTGGTGGATTATGAAGTACAAATGAGGATATCAACTGCTTCTAAAATCGTAAGAAACAAATATGTTCTATGTGCACTTTTATTACCATTGAGTTATAATTTAGCAAACACTTAAACTATTTTCACTAGTTTCCAATGCAGAAAGTGTATATTAAATCCAAAGTAGATAATGTAATCTGTTTTCCTCTTTTTGACCTAAAACATAAGCTGTGGGGACAAAACGGACATTCCTCTATGCCTATCTCTTTTTCTGTAAAACAGAAAATTCACATTCTATATTTCAATCTAGAAGAAAAAAACAACCCAAACATAATTGTAAGAGTTGTCAAAGATGCTCTGGAATAAGTCTTTAGAGTGACCTATGTCATGAAAAGTGGAGTTCTTGTCAGAAATATTTAGTACATCATTACTTAAAATATCATTCTACCTAAGACAAAAATCTCACCTCCAAATCTTCAAAGGCTTTCTGTACAGTAATCACAGAATGTCATAGTTCGCGAATACATGCAAGAATCTAGCTTGTAAGTACAGGGTCATACTTATCTGCCCTGCAACGAAGATATCTTACTGGGCTCACCAGTAGCTAAAATTTTCTTCACTGGTTATTGCAGTAGAAAAACTATGGTGCAGGTTGTTGTCTTTGTTGTTCTTTTTTCCCCTCTTAAGATACATATCATGACTTCCATATAGAGGTAGCCTGGATTATTTTTAGCTACCTTTGATTAGGCTATATTATTCTGTGAAACCAAAAACTACAGAAAAGGAAGCCAATTCTAATGTAATTTCCATCTAGAAAGAGTTTTTAGCTAACAGATGGAATATCAGCTTAAAGCTACATATAAAAACATACTCATTTACCCATTATTAATTGTCTCTGGTGAGTCAATGTACATCACGTGGGATTTAGGTGACATAGTTTGTGTATACTGTATTTGCACTAAAGGCTCGAACTTAATCACCTGACATCTCAGTCAAGTGACCTTACCTTTGTACTTCTAGCCACATTTTTCCATGTCACCTGTTGGAGTTCTCTTCCTGAGGATTCTACCCTGGTAACAGGGTAGTAGAATGAATAAGTCACTTGGATGGACCTATATTGTATCTACCAGTTTCAAGCTGTCCAGGTACTCCATACAAATAAACATTCACCACTGGACACTTAAACACGTACTCCAAGTCTTCTCTTGTAAAGCAACTTGTACTTTACTTCAGCAGCACAGAGGGAGATGGTGAGTCTTTATCAAGGTGTTGAAGTTGTGACTCTCTCATTTCAAGTAACCACTGCAGCTCTTAGGAAAGTATCAACTGTGGGAGAGGCAAAGCTCCTTTGTGTCAATGAGGCAGGTTCTGGTTTTTTAATCCAAATTAGCTTTCTCTTTAAATAGGAAAAATGTTCTCACAACAGGGAAACTACTTCCTGCCCACCACGATCATCTGAGGAATGTTTACTAGCTACCTAATTTTTTCTTCTTCTAAAAAGCAGGATACTTTGCCCTCATATACAATCCAGAATTTCTTAAGGCAAAGAACTACAAACATACTGATTTTTCTTAAGTATTATGTGATACACTTAAATGTTCACCTTCTGTGGCTTTTGGGTAAGATATCCAAAATGATAATCAAAAATGTCCAATATTCCGAGATATTATAGATGGGATACTACCAGTACTCTGTAGAATAATCAGTCTGAAATATTGGAAGATTACTTAATTTTCATATACAAGACATTACTTGAGTTAATGAAACAAATCATGAAGTCAGTATTTTTATGATAAACTCTATCTCTCTGCATTTTTCTTCACATAAATGTGAAGATCAAAAGCATGTCTTGTAATAAAAGGTGAAAAATATAAAAGCTCAGACAGATCAGGATTTCAGTGAAACAATAGCTGACCTACTGCAACTAATTTTTTTCCAAAAGGTTTGGACTTACTCCCAAATCTAAATTCTTAGATAACTGAACAAGGCAATATTAACAGTTAGGTATTTCAGAGTGCTCTCGAAAAAACACACAAAAAGTGATAAAAGTAATTAATTCTAGAAAGAAATAGGATATCAGTTATTTACTTGGCAGTTGAATTGATACTTTGCCTCATACTTCTGAACAGACTTTAGTGAGGGAAGAACACTTTTCTAAACTTTAATGTCACTTTCCCAATTTTTATAGGACACTTTGGGCTTTCATTTCTACATGCTTTAGAAAAAAAAAAGATGCATCTCTAGAAGTGCTCTCAGACTTTGCACTTTGGCACAGAAACTGAATGTGTACTCCTAGCATGCTAGCAGTTCAGGACACTAAATGGGCATACTTACGGTTTGATTACTTAACTTTACATTGGCAAAGAGTATTGTGGTAGAAGTGTACACTACATGCAGCTATACACCATCTTATAATTTCATAGAGGAAAAAAAAAGATCCTATGAAAAAGATAGACATTATACAATAAAGACTTCACAAAAAATAATAAATAGACCAAAGAAAGCAACACTTAAGACTTCAAGTAAGATACATGGCTGAAAAGTACTTCCCTCTGGCTCTGTCAGCTTCTTCGTTTCCCTTTTTATTAAAACACTAAACCATGAGCATTAAGTAACTCTTAATTTAGCTTTATAATAAAAATTGAAATCCTTCTTAACCAAGAGTATAGTTTTGTTGAAATCTGTATCCTTGATTATTTTATAAGGTGGAGGAACGAAGTCAAGTCAAGAAAGGCAAGAAAAACGGAGTCAAAAGCAGAAAGAGAAACAAGAGAAGTCATAAGATGCTAGAGGAAGGAAAATGTAGGCAGAAGATGAATATGCTTTTCAGCAGGAACAAATTTATAAGTTAAAATTTGATCCAAAAGACTTCCTTCTCTTGAGACAGCTAAAAAACATTTGATAAGAATCAAGAAACTGGTATAATGTGGAAGACTAGTGACCACTACCTTATGATCCAGTATACTCAACCACTGCACCCATTTTGTGCCATACTCCAGCCTCATCTTCACTTTGTAATGGAGCATGCTTCCAGGATTGCAGAGCTAGTGCTAACTGAGATGACTCTCGAAGTACAATCAAGACAGCCATAGGGGAATTTCCTTATGTTTGTGGCAATCTAAATCTACTCTAAACCTCAGAAGAACATGTGGTCTTGTGCTCCATGCAGATCTTGCAGTGTCATCCAGTTTAGAAGTAGACCTGCAGTTCATTACCCAGGTCGCTGTGACTGTCCATTTTTTTTGAGAAGTTTCAGAGTAGTCCTGAAAGGCATCTTCCTTCTGTAACTCTAAGTAGTTCTCTCTTTGGCAGTGCTTGCTGTGTCTACTACACCTGTCCAGCGGGGACCTTCTGCATCATGCCTATATATCCTTATCCTGCAATTTTAGTCTTTGGGCATTGTAGGTGATGTCAAAGGAGCTTTGGTAAACAGAAGGAAGACTACTGTGTGCCCTAGGAAACATGCCAGATTGCAATTACTTTAGCTTAGTGTCTGTGCTTTCTTATACTAGATTTAACAAAAGCAGCTGAGAATATCTCATTCTGGTAGGCAGATACTAGTATACTACACATAAACCACCACCTTTGTAGCAGTTGTGTCTAGTTTCTATTATATTTACGTTGCTCATGTGAATAAAGAAGCAGATAAATATTGTTAGCAATTTAAGCGACATAATTAAAACTTTAAGTCTTTCACCAGACTTTTATAATACAAAAATGTCTCTTCTCAGAGTTAAACCCTGTAAACCTGTTGACAAATTCCCACCTGCTTACTTGTCTTCTGTGTTCTGCCACAGGTGTGAACTGACATTTTTTGCATTTAGTCCAGCTGCTCTTTTATTGTTTAGTAACTTAAACACTTTCCAAGTAAAAGAGTGCAACTGATTGCTCTTTGTCAGAAAGGAAAACTACATCCCTATCTCACAGTTCTTGGTTGAGTGCCCTCACTATGAAGCCAGTGTAAAAATAAAAAAATGGCTGCAGTGGCATGGCTGCTGTGCGCTTTGTTATGGCAAGCTTTTTTCGAAGCACAAGCCCTATTTAATTAGGTCAATCCACTTAGGGGAATTTTTTTTACTCCATAACAATTTGACAAATTTATGTTCCCAAATCACTTTTGCAGAGCATTTACACTGCAATTTCTCTATGAAATCAAAGCAGCAAAACATATTGAAGATTTAATTCAGAGTGAGTTGTCAGCTGCCTCATACCAACAAGAACATATTTCTTTGATTAACACACTTTTTTTTTCTTTCTTTGAACATCAACAAAATCTTGGTAAAGAACTAGATTGACAGCTTCAAGGCTTTACTATCAAAATCCAAATCACTTAAAAATCTTTTGCTACTTCTGCTACTATAGTTATTAATATATCACCATAACTAAAAGAAAAAAAAACCAAGAAGTATTTCAGCTCATAATGGAAAAAAAAAAAAAAAAATCAATGCTGCCCTTGTTTTTTAATATACTGTGAGCACAAATATTCTAACCACAGAGAAAGTTCTTCAGTTGGCCATTATACTCCCAAATCACAAGTTACTGTTCCAAAAACCATTTGATGCCTTTAGACATCTTCATAATTGGCTCAGAAATAGCATGCTGCAAGAAAGGTTAACAGACCTTGCTGTGCCTCATATGGACAAATCTTTATTAAAAACAGCATAACTGAAAGGTTCTCAAGAACCAGGAAACCATATTACTTGCAGCTGTTCCCTAAGTCAAATTTTAGGAAAAAAAAAAAAAAAGAAGGAAAAAACCAAAAAAGCGTAAATCTAACAGATGGCCTCTTCGTCTAACCACTAAATCAAAATCCTAGGCACCTTTTACCACATCCACCTATGTCACGTGGATTTAAATGATACCCTGGTCCTAAATTTTAGGCACATCAGGAAAATAATTTAATGTAAAATCAATATATTAAAATACTGTATTAATTTCTTAACCAAATTGTTGGCATATCTAAGCACACTTTCAGGGATTGAAACTGTATAGAATTTGAAAAATTTCCAAGCTTAGTAAATTCCAAATAATTACTAGGAAACAGCTTTTACATCCAATGATTTTCTGCTTTTTCTATTGTGATCCATTTTATGCCATGACATATCACAAGCATCCAGCTCATCTTTGCAATCAATAATCAGCAAATGAATTCAGCTTTTTGTAATTACTGTTCATTAAAACTTTGAAAAACAATACCAAAATTATATTGTTCTGCACAGGTTTCTTTGCCTGTCTTGTACCCTGTCTTGACAGTTTCCCAAGAGAGTCCTAGTGGGCTTTTTGAGCTGGAAGAGGGTGGTATTCTCTTCCTTAGTCAACAATCTGCTACATATTCTGTTAATTTGAACACTTTTACCCAAACCAGAGCTGAATATTAGAGAGCACTCAACAGAGACAGGTAATATACATAAAACGTGTATTTCCTGAAGTGCAGAGCAGAGTCCTAAATACACATAAAACACTTTTTGTCGGAGCAGGTCAGCAACATTTTTTAAACTTCCACAATTTCTCCACAGGAGACAAGTAGGATACAAGTGCTCTGAGCACTGGTGAGATAGCAAATGAACATCTGTTAATTTTCTACTTTAGAAGCATACGTAGATCAATAACCACTAATCATTCAGCAATACAGTTACAAGAGAAGCTGGCTATTCTTTCAGAGCTGTACTAGTACATGAAAATATCCTAATACAAGTAAGCCTGTCTTTAGGAAGGGCAAGAATATAAGAAATTGTATGAGTTAGTCTCAGAATGACAAAATGACAAAAACAGTATTCCCGACACACATTAGAACTCCTCTTAGGCAGACTAAGTGTAGTGAAGGAATGACAGGCAATATCACTTTTATCTTTTAGCTAAACTTGGCTTCAAACAGTAGTAGTGTCACACATCAGAATAAGCAACAGCCATTCCCTTTAAATCACCAAGCCAGACAATATAGTTCTCTGGTGATGGTTTTTGCTTTGTACTTTTTTCTGATAATCTATTTAAAAATGTGTAGTGATTTCACACACACACACACACACACACAAAGATACACCTAAAATATTATTTTTTCAGTAAGTAGCTAATACAAACTAAAAAAAAACAACCATCAAAAACATATTAAAAGAAAATGCAACTAAATATAAAAATAGAAAATAGAATTTGGGTAAATTGATGCTAAGGAGAGTCAATACTAAGGTAAACACTTCTCAATTGTCATGATATACTTATGTATACTTATGTTCTTACCAGGTGAAATAAAAAGAAGCAGTAGTTATTACTTTACAAGTAAAACTAAGCCCCAAAATTATTCTGAAGGCAATGTTAGCAACAATGCAGTTATAACAATATAATAATAGGCACTGTCATACAACTGCATCTATCATACAATTTTCATACACATGCATTACATGGTCTACATTATTAAAACCCCAGTGTTTAAAATGTTTTCTTTGGAAGTATATATCCTATGTTAATAAAATGAAGATATATACATCAGAAGTCAGTAAGAACTTTACCTGAGGGATATCCATGAGATTGATCTTATTTTTTAAGATACACAAGTTATAGTTTAATATATACTGTAAGTTTGGAAATACTTCCAGCTTTGCACATTTCTTAGAAAGGGCTACACAACCTGTTGCAATAAAGAGACTTGAAATTAGATCAGAAAGCAGTCTGACTATTTACATGAAAATACCTAGACATGACCAGGCAAACTACATGCAAATGGAATAAAGAGCAAAATGGAAAATGTTACCTGAAGTGATGGAGATGGTGACATAGGCTCTTTATTAGATACATTAAGTACTTAAAATGACTTCAGTTATGTCATTAGCAAAGATAAGAACTATAGGTTATTGAATCAGGGGCTGGCATATGGGCTAGAAGGATTAGTTTTCAGGTAATCTATTCTAAACTGAATTTTGAACAGTCATACTAAAATACCTTTGAGAGGACTGGCTAATTTTTTTAAAAAATTGTTTTCCAATTACAACTGATTTGCAGCTTCATAGTGTAGAGTTGGACACCTGGGATATATTAGTTGTAAGATTTTAGATCTGAAGCAAATCTAGGACCCAATTTCTTGTGACTTAAAGCACAAGGAAAGTAAAAGCACATGCTGTATGTTGAGTCAGTCTATTCTGTACTAAAGGAGCATTTAGGCTCTCCTCGTTATCTATGGGTACTGTAGTACATGCCTGGATAACATTCTCCAAAAATAGAGGCTTAATTACTGGAATTTAAAAAAAAAAGCCCCATAAAGCACCCACAGTTCAGAGTAAAGGTTTTCATATTGTGATTAAATTTTAATTTCTTTGTACTAAAGAATAATGTGCTTATGTTTATTAAATAGAAAGTGTAAAATTTATTCCTTAACAATTCATTCCATTGTTTTCAATGACTTGGATATTGTCAATAACATTATATGTAAGTGGGCTGTGGCCACTTAGCAATCCTGACTGGATTTTGAAAGAAGGTTTTGTTGGTTTTCTGTTATATTTCAGAAATGGCTGCTGCTTAACTGATTATAAAGCCCAGCATCAGTTGTAAACATAAAAACCTATGTAAAAATTTGCTATTTACTTCAGAGATATGAAGATTAATTGATCCAAAATGAAATCTGAAAATCAGCACCAAATTTACTTTGTTAGTATTCACTAGTTCTGATTATAACAACCTCTCCAAATAAAGCAAGCAATACTTGACAAAAAATTGCATTATGATGCATTTTACTTACTGTGTGCTTATGAAAATCAGGGAAAATAACCTTACTAATTTGTATAGAAATACTCGACAATACTTTATCAGCAGCTGTAGTTTAATAGTTTTGTTAGTGTTTCTCATATCTGTTATAGTCTCCCTTCACATGTGCATTTACTACAAATTAGTCAGAAACCTTTTTTTATCATTGTGTTATTGTTATTTCAAATAGTGTGACTAAACAGTGGAGAGAACAAGATTTAATCCCTGCATATTTAAGTTTACCTTTAACACATTGTAATAAAAGGTAGTAGTTTTAATTAATCAAAGAATGTGTAGAACAGCCAATAGGCATTTCAATCTGTAGAAAAGGTTCAATGCCCTACTCCGAGTAACGAAACATCATCTGCAATAAATTCCTTTACCAGCCTGACACCTGTTGAAGAAAATCAGATTTTATTGACCTTGGTGTATAGCATATGGGTAGACCTGTTGTGAATCGACGCTTTGCTACTTGCACAATGTATGCTGGGCCAGTCCACCTATACAATGTGCACCATGTTAAACAATCCTTTCTCCTAGACAATACAGTTATTTTCAAACTTTAATGGAGCTATACATTTTACTTGATAATTTCTAAAGCTACTGTCTCTTAAACAACCAGGTGTTACTACATATCTTTAAAACACAAAACTTCCCTTAAAGCAAAAAACCATTCCCATATCTTGTCAGTATTAACAGAACCGTATTTCAGTTCTTTGTGTTTATAAGTGCAGAATGGCAAGTGTTTCACAACAAGCTCCTCCAGTGGAAAGTGCCCAATAAACAAACAGACAGCCTTTACCATTATAACAGTACAAAACCTGCCCATATTTTAGTCCTGTGATAGTGAATTTGACAGCTGAGGACCCTGAGAATGCAAACATAAATTCACTGCTACACTTAGGGTGTGATACAGATCACTGCTTTCAGAGATGTACTTTGAAATCACAGAGGATTCTTAGGACTTAGGGCTGCTTACTTAAAATATATTTTATACAGCATGCTGCCTCCAGGCCTCATGAGTCTGAGCCTAAGGTTCCCCAACCCCACCAGCCTCCCAAATAGCCACTACAGAGTAATGTGTAAGAGAGTAAGAAGTGTCTGACGCAGAAAGCCTGAGCCCATTAGCACTTTCTAGAGAAATGACAAAGACATGCAATCTTGTATCAGAGAGAGAGACGCAGATACTGCAGATGCAAACTGCTGTCATTTTGCCCTGTAGACAACAGACATACGTAG
This sequence comes from Actenoides lindsayi, assembly GCA_025331215.1. NCBI lineage: Eukaryota > Metazoa > Chordata > Aves > Coraciiformes > Alcedinidae > Actenoides > Actenoides lindsayi. The sequence goes on from WTSP01020157.1 coordinate 22,180, forward strand.
GCTGAATCAGCATCATATTCCAACCATTTTCTTTTGTCCCAGCTCAGTAAACTCAAGTATGCATTATACATGTCAGGTATTTTTACTAAATATGTACCACTTTTTTTTTTTTTCTTTCTGTCTATAAACATAACCAAGGGCTAGGCAGAGTAGGTTGTTTAACTACAGCCCATTTCTTGCTCATGCGAATATATTTCACATTCTATCGTAAATACCACAGGCTGCCTGATCAAGGCGAGCCTATTGATGAAACCTTTTTACTCCAGCTCCAGGAAGCTTCATGCTTGCAGGCCCTCATCCTGCTGGGGGACTTCAACCACTCCAATATCTGCTGGAAAAGTAGTTTGGTGAACTGTAGGCAATCCAGGACAATTCTGGAAAGGATAACTTATACCAGGTAATAGACAGCAGATGGGATACTGGACCTGATGGTCACCCACACAAGTGAGCTAATTTGTGATATTAAGGTTGGAGGCAGCCTGGGCTGCAATGATCACACACCTGTGGAGTTCACAGTCCTGCAGGTTATGGGTCAGGAAAAAAACCAAGTTAGGACCCTGAATTTTAGAAAATCAACCTTGAAGCTCTACAAGGAGCAAGTAAATAGGACTCTCTGGGAAACTGCTCTTGGGGACAAGAGAGAAGAGCAGATCTGGCAGATCTTTAAGAAAGCTTTCCACAGAGCACAAGAGCTCTCAATCCCCAGGTGTAAGAAATCAGGCAAGGAAGAGATTGTCATGGCTAAGTGGAGACCTACTGGTCAAACTAAAAGGCAAGAAGGAAATGCACAAGTGAGTTCAGGCAGGAACAGGTATCCTGGGAAAAGTACAGGGACACTGCCCAGTTGTGTAGTGATGGGGTCAGTAAGGCCAAGGCGTGGCTGGAGCTGAACTTGGCAAGGGATGCAAAGAATAACAAGATGAGCTTCTACAGGTATGGCAGTCAGAAAAGGAAGGTCAAAGAAAGTGTAAGCCCCGTGATAAGCAAAACTGGCAAGATGGTAACAACAAATGAGGAGAAGGCTGAGGTATTCAATTTTTTTTGCCTCAGTCTTCACAGGCAACCTCTGTTCTCACACTTCCTAAGCTGATAGACTGCAAGATGGGGACCAGGGGGGTAAAAGTCCCTCCTACTGTAAGAGAAGATCAGGTCTGTGACCACCTGTGGAACCTGAACACACATAAACCTATGGGACCTGATGAGATACATCCCAGAGTCTGGAGGGAATTGGCTGATGCAGCCACACTCTGCAGTATTTGAAAAGTCCTGGCAGTCAGGGTAAGTCCCTGGTGACTGGAAAAAGGGAAACATCTCACCCATTTTTAAAAAGGGCAGAAAGGAAGACAGTGAGAACTACTCACTTGTCAACCTCACCTCTGTGCCTGGGAAGATTGTGGAACAGGTCCTTCTAGAAGCTATGGTAAAGAACACAGAACACAGGGAGGTGATTTCAGCCATCCAGGATGGCTTCACCAAGGGCAAGACCTGCCTTACCAACCTGATGGCCTTCTAGGATTGAGCAGCTACATCATTGGAAAGATAGGGATTTGATGGGTAGACTGATGGATAAGGTGTTGGCTGGATGGTCGCACCCAGAGGTAGTGGTAAATGGCTCAATGTCCAGATGGAGATCAGTGACAAAGTAGAGTCTATCAGGGGTCTGTACTGGGACCAGTGCTGTTTAAGATCTTCATCAATGACATAGTGGGATTAAGTGCACCCTCAGCAAGTTTGCAGATGACACCAAGCTGAGTGATGCAGTTGACATGCCAGAGGGATGGGATGCCATCCAGAGGGATCTGGAACAAACTTGAGAAGTGGGCTTGTGTGAACCTCATGAGGTTCAACAAGGCCAAATGCAAGGTCCTGCATCTGAGCCAGGGTAACCCCTGGTATCAATACAGGCTGGGGGATGATGGGATTGAGAGCAGCACTGAGGAGAAGGACTTAGGGGTACTGGTGGATGAAAAGCTGGACATGAGCCAGTAATGTGCGCTCACAGCCCTAAAGGCTGACAATGTCCTGGGCTGCATCAAAAGAAGTATGGACAGCAGGTTGAGGGAGGTGATTCTGCCTCTCTGCTGCACTCTGGTCCGGAGACCTCATCTGAAGTACTCTGTCCAGCTCTGGAGTCCTCAGCACAAGAAAGACATGGACCTGTTGGGATGGGTCTAGAGGAGAGACACAAAAAAGATCAGAGGGCATGAACACCTCTCTTATGAAGAAAGGCTGAGAGAGTTGGGGTTGTTCAGTCTCGAGAAGAGAAGGCTCTAGTGAGACCTTATTGCAGCCTTTACATACTTAAAGGGGGCCTTTGAGAAAGATGGGGACAGTCATTTTAGCAGGGCCTGTCACAACAGGACAAGGAGTAACAGTTTTAAATTAAAAGAGGGTAGATTTAGTCTGGGTATAAGGAAGACACTTTTTACAGTGAAGGTGGTGAAACACAGGAACAAGTTGACCAGGAGGATGATCAGAAGGCTGGAGCATCTTTCCTATGAGGACAGACTGAGAGAGTTGGGGTTATTCAGTCTGGAGAAGAGAAGGCTCCGAGGTCAGGTAGTGGTAGGACTAGAGGGAATGGATCAAAACTAGAGGTGGGAAGATTCAGATTAGACATTAGGAAGAAGTTCTTCACCATGAGAGTGGTGAGACACTGGAACAGGTTGCCCAGAGAGGTGGTGGAAGCCCCATCCTTGGAAGTTTT
>WTSP01020157.1:29631-68555 GCA_025331215.1 Actenoides lindsayi
AAGGGGGCCTACAAGAAAGCTGATGAGGGACTTTTTAGGCTGTTGGGCAGTGATAGGACTAGAGGGAATGGATTAAAGCTAGAGATAAGTCAATTCAGGTTAGAGATTAGGAAGAATTTCTTCACCGTGAGGGTGGTGAGACACTGCAACAGGTTGCCCAGAGAGGTGGTGGAAGCCCCATCCCTGGAAGTTTTTAAGACTAGGCTGGATGGGGCTCTGAGCAACCTGCTCTAGTGGGAGATGTCCCTTTCCATGGCAGGGGGGTTGGAACTGGATGATCTTTAAGGTCCCTTCCAACCCTGACAATTCTATGATTCTATGATAGCACAAACAGCATATTTTATCATTTTGAGGTGCATATTTGCATCTACGCAATACTTTCCAGATCGCCCCCATGGGTAGGATCATAATGAAAAAACATTTGTGTTAATAATTATTTCTATATATTCCCTGTTTATACCTAATAACTTTGTGTCTTAGTTTCGTCTCCCCATGTGCCTTAAAATGTAAATTAAAGCTTCTGAAATGTCGCTTCTACCCATCATAACTTATGTGCTAAATTACTTAAATAAGAAGAGACAAACACTGCATTATGAGTATTATTTTCTCAACAAACCAGATATTGAAAGAAGATGAATCTACAGTGCATGTTGAAATACATTTTTAATCTCCAGAAAAGCTCCAAGATAACATTGCAAATTCAGAAAGTAACACAAGGAACAGATGCAAAGTCTCATTCCTGACTTTTTTACATATCCCAAGTTGTTTAATGATAAAAGCATTTCTGTGTAAAATGGCATTCACTTGCCCTTACTAAGAGTATATATGGAAGAGCCCCTTGTCAATGTACCAGTGTGCATGTGGGAATGAAACATAAGGATCACCATCTGCAACTGTCTAATAAGTGTTCTTCAGTGCTTAATGGCAAAGTGTCAATTCAGGGATCCTCAGATACCACAACGCATCATCTTGTCCATGGTAGTCTTACAAGTCAAACATTTTGCATGTCAGAACTGTTTATTTATAGTGCTATTCATTTCAGTAGAAATACCAGACTTCAAACAGTTACACAACAAGCAGTCTGGGAACATATACTTACTATAAAATGCACCAATTTCCTCTCATTTATAAGAATCAATATTTTAAAGGATGTCCAAAATTTAAGCCCTCATAGAACATACCTTAACAACATGGAAATAATATTTTCATATGCAAATATTTTTAGATTCTTACCTACTGTTGAACTTCTCTGGATGTTTTTCTCTCATGATATGGAATCTGTGGGCAATTGAAGCATCCTAATAGGAAAAAGAAAACCGTAAATCTATCATGAAGAAGACCAAAACTGTAAACAAGGCATATAATCTGCAAGGTGTTTTGTGAACTGTCATTTTCAACAAGCACAATACTTTTATCACTTAGAAACCTTAAAGGTACATGTTCTAAGAAAGGGATATATCTGAACTTCATAATTTATTACACTTGTTACGGTCTCCATTATTCCTTTTAACAAATCAGACATGATAGGTAGGTTTACTGAAAGTGTCTTCAACTTCTGTACAGCAAACATCCAGATCTGGTGAAGGTTTACAACAAGACCATCCATACAGTTCTTTCTTGTACAAATACGATATCAAGTCTATGAAATCTATTCTTTTTGCAAAGGTGAGCGATACATTAGCAGAGTTACTTTATATGTGAATAGCTTTGTATTTTCATATAACCATTCAATATCTTTCTCTAAGATTTGATAGAAAATGGGAATAAATGCCAGGAGATACCCCATTTGCTGTATGTCAGAGTGTGAAATCATGCGGGGAAAAAAAAAAAAGGCTTAATACAAAGAGGAGACCTAATTAAATTATTTTATCAAAATATGAAATATATGATAAATTATGCTAGTAATACATTTAAATAACATGTACGTGAAATTAAGTAGCTGCAGGAATTACTTACATGTGTATAACATTTAAAAATGAAACAAACTACTGCAGAGGTGGGAGTTGCTGAAAACAGAATACTTGGAACTGATGTGCTAGAATCAGTTCTGACAGTATTTTTACATCTCCTTTGCAGGTATGAAAATAAAGTTTCCCTTATTCCAGATCATGTAATGTTTATTTCACATAGTAGTAATTAAAAATTTACAAACTGGGTATTAAGAATGCAAAAAGTTTTTTTGTCTTTTAATGTATGCATTAAATGAGGTGTGGGAGTATGAAATCTACCAACTTTTCAGTCTTGAAGGAGATAATAAACACAGAGAAATCAGTATGGATCATGTTTTTATAATTATGCCATAAAATTTTGCATATAGAAGAATATAAATGTAAGAAGGTCTTCAGCTATTACATTCAGTATGAAGCCTATATATATTAACTTTTTAAAGGATTTTCAAACAACAAGAATTAGCATATGGGGGGAAAAAAACAAAATTAAACAATTGAGTTAAATTTTATATTATTGCTCATTCCAAACATGACTGAGGTATTTTGTTTAAAATAATTTTTATTTAAACCAATCAATGTTACTATAAATCTCAAATAAGCAAGTATTTGGTGCAGATCTATAGGTACCCAAAAACATCAAACAAGGCTGCAACACTTTATGTCTAAAATAGTTTTTTTTAGTTGCTAGAATCTTAAGCAGAGCATGGTCTGGAGAACAGACCGGTCTAACCTTCAAGGTTTGGTTTACTAACCAAATAACCCTTGGGTATTTTGGAAAAACAAATGTATGAACTTTAATACAATGTCAAAGACAAAATTGTTCGGATAGATTGATGACAGTTAAAGAAACTTAAGATTATGAATAAAAAAACCCAATCCATAATTCATAATATTTTACACACACACTACCTACATAAGGATGTAGCATAGTATAAAAGTTTTGACTAAAACTACTAAATATATCACCTTGGAAATATTCACTTTTATTCAAAATCTTGTTATGTAGTTTCTAAAGATGTACATAGTTTGCTGGTTTATGCACATCACAAGATTATTTATTTCTTTTTCTACTATCTTTAAGAATGGAATTGTTATTTAACATTTAACTATTCTACAAGGAAATGACAGCAAAAATCCCTAGTGAATGGACTGGTGTTAGTCACAAAATGCCTTATTGTTCTGTCCTGTCATTCAAACTGTCTTCTGAAACTTTCAGTGCTATATTCTCAAACTGCACTCAGCATTACTTTAGATTTATTTTTATGCGCAATTCGATGAAGCAAATATCCATGAGTATCCAGGTGATCCCACAGTTCTTGGAGAGGGATGAAATAAAGCTGACAGTAAACCCTGAGACATCACACTTCTAAACAAAGCCTGCCAGCTGAACTAAAATAATAACTGTTAACTTCAGAAAGGCCCATCATTCATACTTTACCTCATGTCAGATGTGCCAACATTGGAAAAGTATATTTGTTAGTCTGTTCTACATGAAAAAGAAACAGAAGAGCTACTGTTGTAGGTAACTGTTAATTGTCTGCACACTGGAGCAAAAGACAGACCTAAAACAAAATGAATAAAGGAGCAGTAGAATATTTGATGGAAACTAGGAAACACTAGTGAAGGACTAACTGTCTAATGAATGAAATGAAACGGCTAATGTGCTTACTCATGCATAACAAATGCAAGCCACAAACAAGGTAGGGATCAATGCCCACTGCAGATGGCAAACAGGCAGTTGTTTCCTTGCAAGGTTGATCAAAATTTTCACCGCTTGAAAATTTTCTGACTCCAAAGCAGATCAACTAACTTAATGAACTGAGTAGTAAAAAAGGTAATACACAAAGCTAATTTTGATGGTCACAAGAAAAGACAGGCACGTATTAGAACAATTTCATAAAAAATGTTTTGAAAGGATATTTTTATTAATGGAAATGGTAAAGCAGAGTAGCAACTACATACAGATAAGCTTGAAAGTAGGGGTGCTCCTAAGGCTTTCTTCAGTTTATACTGTGCAACTGCTCTTTTGAACCCTTAATTGAATCCAACATACAAAGTCCTTAGATGTCCTAGAACAGGGACCTCTTCCCAAACACAACTCCACACTATAGGAAAATCTGAAACCAGCCCGTGCTGGTTGTGTTAGCAAAATAATCCTTTGCTTTAGGGGGGGGAACCAAAAGAGAAAAAACGAAAAACTACACTGAGTATTCTGTTTTTCAAATGTCTTATCTTTTACTTATTAAGATAGTAGCATACAGACGAGTATAAATAAATGAAAAACAACCAGAGAAAGTGAAAGTAACAGGAGTTTGAGAGTGGGTAGGAATGCAAGTTCTGTCTCTGAAGAGCTACAGGAACTACCAGATGCCATCCCTGAATCCTAAGGAACAACCATGAAAAGTTTTGTGTTTCTGGATGAGGAGAACAGAGGGTCCCTTCACCATGAGCTGTTTTGGCTACATTTGACACAGGATTCACTTTAGCAAACTTCATTCAGCCATTTCAAGAAGGGGCATCTAGCCTAGCCTGTTTGGAGCATACAACTGTTGTTGGACCAATGGAGAATTAATTTCTTTTTTGTGCCACAAACTATATTAAAATCACCTAATTAACTATACTGAGAAACAGAGCAATATCCACATGCATCGTAAGTTGAATATTGTTTGCATATTGTCACCTTAATATGCTGACCTTTCCCGGTACCTGATATTGTGGATGACCAGTAAAATATGAGAAATGATTTATGAATTTGATAATAAAACATGTAAAAGAGCAAATTTGGGAGTCAGTGAAGCAAACTCAGATACTTCATAATATTACCTAGCAAGGTAACAAGCGAATTCATTTTTTTAGGAAGGTCATCTGACAGTCTGCTACTGGTCTATAATTAGTATCACTTGTAGGCATTATTTATTAATTTTTATTAATAAAACTATATGTATACTAGCCTGAAATACTATTTTTCAGCAGTACTATACCTGAATCTATATATTTTCCATTTTTAAAAGTAACATACCATAAGTCCAGAAAAATTTGCAAGACCTTTATTATTAATAATCTGAGGAGATACAATGTTGTCAGGTGTGTTGCAAGGTGAAAGGAGGAAGGTCTTACAGGATCACTGCAATATGAAACTAGCACCTTTCACTACACTCATGCTTCAGTCACAAAGCTCATTTTATACCTAAAGCATTGTAATATTTTTCACCAAAGCATCCAAGTACGGAGATTTTTTTTTTTCAAGAACATTTTGCATCAAAATCAATGCTGGTACATGAAGTAAATGCTGAGTACAGAACAATTAAAGCAGAACTTAGTAACTAATTAGACAATATTGTGTTTATGAGATTATTTTATGAATATTTGAGTTGTATGTTACTATTCTAAAACACTTCATTCTTTTTTAAGATGTTTTTACTCTAATCAGAAAAAAAACTATCACACCTTGGTTTTTTTTAATATGTCTCTAGATTAGATGGTTTCCACTCACTACTGTAGCATTTTGAAAGTCCAGATGAAGGAATGGGTGTTTGTAGAACACAAAATGCAGTTTATCCCAGTTTAAATTCTGCAAAATTGTGAAGACTTTTAAAAAAACATACCTCTATATGTCCTGAGTATTCAGCCTGGACACACATGTGATGAACATGCAGACACATACACATATATACACCTTTAATTTGAACCTGTTTGGAGTCTGAAGTAGCTGGACTATCCTTATTATATCTCACTCAGGTTTGTTTAAAATCCTGACAGTGAAGATAAGATAGAGAACAGACAGAGCATATCTGAATCTGCTCCTAGGAAATGGAAAAAATATTTTAATTGAACTAGGACATTTCTCAAAGTGACCTGCCAAGAAGAAAAGAAGCTTAAGTTGCTACACCTCTTTAATACCTTATGATTGACTTACACACATATATATTCATCTTTTTAATGGGTATTAGCATTACCGGAAAGCAATCTGAAGCAGTCTTTTCAGAGGAGTAACCTTATACATTGTGAATAACCTTATAGAAAGATTAATGCCTTTAATATATGTCTATCTATAAGCTTGCTGTGATTAAAATTTCCATTAAATAATAATTTTTATGCTGGTGAACAAACAAATGACCAATGTGCATCTTCTTTGGATATAAATGGTCTGATTATTTTTTTCTAAGATGCTTCTTTAATTAAAGCTTAATGGATCCACAAGGCTTAAGGGATAATTCAGCAACCTGTAATCTTTGGATCAGAATGCAAATCTAACCTGAACAACCAGTTAGCTCATATCAATTATTAATGTGGAATAGTACAGATGTACAAAAAAATATCATTGACAATAGATTAATAAGTTTGCTGTAGTGGCTTAAGACTAAAAATTATTTTCTAGATAAACCAGTATCCTTACAATTATGCATTCCACTTTCTGCACATACACACAAAAAGCAAAAACCAGATACATCATTCAGTTTAATATTTCTGACACCACAATAATCAACAGACTCAAATAAGCAAATAAAGTAACTAGTACTAAACCACTCAGTGACCAAGTATAGAAAAAAGTACTCAAGAAGCTTCAGATCCTGACTTATCTGAATCAAGCTGTCATTTCACATTTGACTCCCACGTATTTTTTATTAAATTACATGCATTAACCTGAGAGACAAAGTAAGAAATCTTCTAAAAATATGTTCATTGATACATTCGTTTTTGGTGAAATAATAGTTACTGCAGTTGTCTTAGTTTTTACTGATATTCTGAGCCATATCTGAGAAAGGTGATAGCTTGGGAAGGTCAGAGCAAAAAGAGATTTCAAGCTCTTTCATATACAACTTTATTTAAAGATAATGATAATTCACATTCTTAAGAGAAAATCTAAGAAAAAAACCCTGAGAAATTTTTTCCTGTTTTTCCAAGAAAAACACAGAAACTGTCACAATAATGCTATTCATTTTGACAATGATATTCTCGACAGCCAGCCCTCTGATGGTCATATTTGAACACATTCCAGCTGTACACATATTACTAAGTCGAGTGACAGTTTGTATTTTAAATATTAATTTAAATAGGTAATATCTCTAAACCCAGGATGAAAAATCAGTAAGCACAGCATTTATAAATAATAGTCAAAACACTAGAGGGTGGTATACCTGGAAACTGTATCAAAATATTTGGAACAGGTCTTCAAATTTTCTGACACTACATTTACATAGTTTGGTACTAGAACTGTTTCACACAGAGTGGAATCCATTCTGCAGGGAAAGATGTGTTTGTGGAAAAAACCCCCCATAAATCTACCCCTATGTTCTACCCATGTATAACTCTGTAACATGTAGACATGTACGCAAATTGATTCAACCGAATTTACTATCACAAAAAAAAATCAAACATCAAACTCATCAAAATGTACTATCGATGGGTTCATCTAGGGTGATGTCATGTGCCAGCTGTGTAAGGACCAGTCCTATAAGAAAAGCCTTTGTATCAGCATCTCAAGAACTTTCTCTGAGGAACTAGTTTGTTTTTTTAGAAACTGACACTAAATTTCTGTGTATTTACATTTTTAAGCCCCTAATCAAATTAAAGGGCCATCAAAGAAGATTGGGAGCTAAAGCAGTTAGGTTATTAGACTAGATGACTAAACCAAACTCTGCCCCATGACTCAATACAATGCAGAGGACGTGTACCCTGTAAGATGAGCTCTGCTAAGGATACATTGTGCTACTGAGCACATCTTACTTTATATTTGGTCACACTAAATTTACTGTAACTAGAGAAGGGTTCTTCTAGATCTATGCTGAGTGTTTATGTGGTCACTAAAAAGAGAAGAAAAGTGATCGCATGGCAATTAGCCAACAGAGACATATAGACAATGTATTAAATATCTTGTAAATTAAAAAGATCTCTGTGGTAAGCCTTTAGTAGCATTTCTGATAACTGCTGATGGAGAACTATGCTGAAATTGTCCCAAATTATTCTGCACAATGAGTTTGAGCATATCACAATCAAGGACACAGCTCAGATCGAAAGGCAATATAAGCAATGCAATGTAATGAAATTGGCTGTTGCTTTAGCTCTTCTTCAGAAACAAGCAATAATGGCTTACAGATATCTTCAGTAAAAAGCATTGAGTTTACATTATGAGCCTGTCTAGCTTGAAATGAATGCCTAGACTTTCATGCTCAGCACTTTTGCAGTTCTGAGGAGAGAAAAAGTGAGTAATTCTCCCCCCCTCAAAATCACTTACTAAGCTTTTTTTTTTTGTGAACTACTAATTATTACCATCACACCAAAAACTTAACATAAAGAAAAGGGTATATTTGGGATTGTGCACTGGCTTGAAAAACTAAGCTCCAATTACTTATGGTTTTCAAACACTGTCTTAATAAAAAAAATCCAAAGCATCTATACAAAAAAAAAACCCCAACAAATCCCTTCGGGTACTTTCATTTTGGGCTTTGATTAAGCTGGCATTACAGTAGTATTCTCAGGGGCTAAATTGAGGCCCTTAGTATAGGTGCTTAAACTCGCACAGTGATCTCTCTATCCTCCCAGTATGCTCAACAGTAAGAACAATGCTCTTTGGAAAGATTCTTCCAAAAGGTATGTAGATATGTTCTGAATCATCATTTAGATATCTTTTGTTATTAATCATAGAAGCAGCTGAGCACATTTAGCTTCTTAACTTTATGAAGCTATGCCTGAAATGCAACAGTTTGAACAGTTTCCTGAGATCTTCACTGGAGTTCAAGCCAAATCTTGTATCATCACCCATTTTATATGCTCATTTGCTCGATAGGGATCAAATAATAAATTTTCACCTGACTTGTTCTTAGCAACTTCCCGTAACTTGTTAGTCAAAGCCTTGGCAACAGAGCCTTATAATTTTCATACATATTTATGTTATTCATTTGTTTCCATAGCAGTTATTTATTTTTGCAGGTATGCAAACCACTGAAACATCTTTCATTGATTTACACTCTGAAATAATTTTTTGCTCTTAATTGAAAAAGGTCACTGTTTTCCTCACTCATTATGTTTTCAATTTGAAATTTAAATTTTTGCATTAGAATATTATTATCTTCCCTATTGGACAAACAAATTTTAATTTATAAAAAAAATCTCAACTTTCTCATAAGTTACAGCTAGATGTTAGCTACTGATGTTCTCTCTCTCCCTCTCTCCCCCCCGATTTGTGACAAACTTTTTAAGATACACTCCCTCACATCTTTTATATAGACTCTTTACTCTTTCTTATAGGCCTAAAAGCAACTTTCTTGAATTTTGCTCAACATCTGCATTTGTTCTTGTGTTGCATTGATCAAAATATTGTCACAGATTGCCCTGTTCACCTTTTCTAATTCATTATCATTGGCAAACTTCACCTTTACCATCTTCTCAATTTGACTTGTGGCAATAAGCCAAACTTCTGGTTTTTTTCTGTCCTAAGAAAAGAGTAGTCAACTTGTAAGTTGCACATGATTTGATAAGCAGCACTTTACCATCAACACTAACTCTCTCCCTTTCAGGATTTTATCCCAGAATCTCCTTTCAGAACTTCCCTCTCTGACATAATATTCCAGGGTCAGTGTCAGTGCCATATTCTTCTATTCCACCTCCAATTTTTTTACCTGACTCACTACAACTTGCCTGCTCTGCAGAAGGAAAGGCCTTGCAAACATCACTGGCTTGCATACTCGAAGAAGGTATCTCTAGTGATGAAGAAATGATGAGTTCAGAGACTCTGGGGATGATTAAGATATCTGTTTATTCTATTCAGCGTAAGAGTTATATCTAAAACCCACCTTCCTCATACTTACTCTTTCCAACATCTTCAAATCTACCCGGGTTATAAGCCCAGACATTCAGATGAGATCCACCTATCAACAATATACTGGCCTAGAGGCACTTGTTTTAATTTGGGATTTCACTTCTTCCCCTGGAAATACTGTTCAATCAATTCTGCTTGTATGATTACTAAATTAATTTCCTCCCTTGCTTTTGCTACTTAGATTTTCCTTCGTATATTTTGCTTCTATAGCCTGCTATTTAAACACTTGTTGCAAAGTATCCAGAATCGCAGAACAAGATGTTTTCTCTCATGGACTTTAGGGCTGTTTAGGTTCAAATGCTGTTGGTCCAGAAGCACAGTAAACGCAAGTGTAGTCCTTACTTTGAGATACACCTTTCCATAATTTTATGTTGCCAAACTTCCATGCAGTCTTAATCTTACTTACGCTATAAGCTTCTTGTTAATTAAGCAACTGTAGAATACTCTAATATGGAAAGAAAAGCAAGTCCTCACATAAAATACCTGATGTAACTTCTAAATTACTACCTATCAAGTCCATGGAGTTGCCATCTACTAAGGGCAAACTCTTTTGTCCACAGTTTGAGTGGATGACAGTTGCAAGGATTTTTTTGTCCTTTGGCTATCATTTGGTGATACATCTTGGTGTGCAAACCTGGCAAACTGCATAAGCTTCCCACACGGGTTTCTATGGAGGCTCCTTCAAGCTTCTTTCCTTCTTCCTCCTTTACCAATTTAGGTCACATCCTTGTACCAGTAAGCACCTGGGATCCAGTTCAAACCTTATGGGTCTCTCAAAGTATGACACAGGTGAGGGAAGACAACAACAGCAACTGAAGAGCGTATTTGTAAAACCCTGGGTAATGCTGCCTTGGTGGGGGAAGAGTGAGAGGTATCCTACTCTTTTCAGGTATTTAAACGTACTAAATATTTGTACAGCCTTTGACGGCTTCCAAGTTCTGAAAAAATAGCAGAAGAATCTAATGGAAGTACCTACGTATGACCTGGTTCTCCATAATGCTCACAGCTAATGCAAAAGTGACAGATTGCCTTATAGCACAGTAAGATTGCAGGGAAAACGGCAGCACAGTTTTGTACCAAACTGAGACAAACCTATTTAACAGTAGTTTGAAAATAACTGGGCAACTGAGAAGTCTCCAAGAATTATGTGGTACATTCACATGAGTCAAGCCTACCCTCACTAGTGGTTTCTCTCAGTATCTAAAAGGGTATTGCAGTATTAAATTGTACAGGTATTAGACTGAAGAGACTAGACCCCAGCAGATCATCTAGATAAGACATGTTTTACTGCTGCTGTTATTCAAAGTTTTGTCTCTGAATTTGAATGCATACTAATCTTCACACAGAGTTTAAGTGGTCAAATTCCTTCCTGGAGTGCAAAACCTGATCAGATACCACATGGCAATGATCAGTATTTCCATGAAGAATAGGGGCTTACTATTCTCTGAAATATTCCTGTTATCCTAAAACCTTAATATAATTAGTTCATATAAACAGTGTCTGGTACCAATCTCAAGTTAAGTAAAGCATAGGCTCTGCAGTAATGCCTATCTGAAATACAAACTAGACTAAACAATGGAACTAGATGTCACCTTCCGGAGCATTTAAGGGCTGAAAAAGATATTCTGTATGAATAAAATGATCCTGTATTCAAAAAAAAATCCATAAAACATGCTATGGTTTATAGAATGAAAAGCCTTTCCTGAACTTAGCATTTGGATACATGCAAAAGTGTTAAAATATGTTCAAATATGAATGCATGTTTATGGTAGGTGTAGTCAAATTTTATGAAACTGATTCGTATATATTTTCCTCCTGAAACAAATCAAGCTTTCTCTATAGCTCCTTTAAACAAACAATTCAGGTATGTAAAACATTTTACAGAGATGATCTACCCAGAATATGACACACAGGGGTTATGCAGTACCTATTTTTTTTTTGGTAGTCTCTGGTCATTAAAAGACTCTAAGGTTAAATATATCTATTTAGTCCACAGAGAGGTTCTATTATGTGGTATAAAACGAGTAAGTCACATGTTATTGTCAGAATGTTGATACTTAGGGAAAATAAAAAATTCTTCCTTATTGTATCGAATTCACTAATAATTAAGAACTGTAAACATATTTTTAACAAAACTAACATGCAGTTAAAGTTGACTTCAGCTGAAAAGAAAAAAAACCCAAACCAGCAACAGTAGAAACTGCCAATTCTTCCTTTTACTATTAGTTTATGCTATACTATTTCACCCTTAAGCACTGTCACAGCAAAATAAAAATACGGTTTTTGATGTGGTCAGAAACCCTGAAAACTGCACTAAAGCCCTTTGCTATGATTTCACACATATGGAAATTCAAACAACAACAAAAAAAATGTCTAAATTAATGTCTTTAGGAGTGCTGCACTGATTCTTCAGAGCAGGCTAAAGAAATGTTTTTGTTGCCTTTCGCATGCCATAGATCCAAGATGGCAGAGGACCACTGAAAAAGTCTAGAGAAGTGTATGATGAGTGTAACTAAAAAATTCCTTAAATTTTCTAGCAAAAAAATTCCCCCTCTCAAGTGTGCACTTGAATAATACTTTTTGCCTAACCATCTGGACAGGCTCAGTGCGTCATGGTTGTTTAGCAACTTACAGCTTTCATGGTAGCTTTTGAATATATTATACCAGTATCCTATTCTCAGCCTCAAATTGTTTAGGAGGATTCTATATCTGCATAAAATCTCCTTGCATAAGTCCCATTTACTGAGGACTTCCAACACAGATGAGGTTTTCCAGAAGGCTAAGTTGTTTATACTAAATATTGGGGTACAATCCCCCAGATAAATTATCTAGTTTACAGACCTAGTCCCCATATGATCAAACTAAGGGTGCAGCAAGCTGTAGTGCAGAGGCAGGAATAAGCAGAGTAAGAAAATATATTATTTAGTTTCTTTCTTCTCTGAAGAAAAATAATTCACTTAAAACAATGCTCTTTAGTTTGAAATAAGCCATGGAATATGGAACCACATATATGCGAAAGAGGTATTAAAAGTATGCAAAAATAGCAAACTATACTTTCATTTGCACTTATATCACAGTTTTAACATAACCAGAGAGCTTTTAATTTTGAAAATCTGTTGATGTGCTGATTTCAGCTCCTGCAGATCAATTCAGAAGACAGCTAAAATACATGGTCAAAGTCAGGTCCATAAAATTTCATTGCAAATAACTTGAATGGAACAGTTTATCTGAACTCCAGGACAGACAGTTATGTTATAAACGTATTTTACAGATGGAGAACCACATCGTTTGTTGATAACAATAACTCATCTTGCTTCATGAGACAGAAGTTCTAAATCTTTGGTCTAAATGAAATCATATGCAAATCACCCTTCAACTTTTTACCTTAAAAACCAACAATGCAGTAGGCTAAAAGCTGGTCTTAGATTTTTAAATAAATTTGCAAATCAAAGAACACCTGTTTCTAAAGTGCTGCTTTGCTCAGCTACTTAAATAATGTAATCAATACTAAATGACATGCTAGTATTCCCAAATTTGCTGCACAGTAAGCAGACACTTCTCTTGCCAATGTTTGTAATAAGTAATCCTTCTAATTATATTGAAGACAAATGCAGTTAATATTGATTTTTACTCAAGCATAAATATCACATCTAGATGACATAAGAAGTTATCTAGAAGTAAGAATGTTTTAATGGTTATAACTATTTTTTGTAATAATAGCATTAACAAGGGCAACGTAAATCCTACTTTTGCTAGTGTTTTAATTTTGCTAATGAACAATCAAAACCTACAAAAAAGCAATTTAAAGAACAGTGCAAGCAAACGTTTCCAAATTTTTTGAAAAGCCTGAAACCAGAATTTAATCTTTCTTTTAGATTCAGTTACGTACATTGTATTCAAAGACACTTCCTTTCCAGATGCAAGAAATACACTATTAAGACACTTCTTTAAAGACAGCTCCGAAAATAACAGACATTTCTTACGGACAAAATTAAAGTTGAAGTTCAAGCTGCCATGACTTTCCAAAGAAATAAATCCACGTTGACGTTCCCCAAAGGGGCATTTCATAATGGCCTTCATTTATACATAATCTGTGACAAAACCACTGTTTCTGGAATAAAAAAGTACTTTTTTACCCTTAATTTTCTTTCAGTAAAAATACTTACACTTTTAAAAATTACTAAAGTATCATCTACACCAATTTCAGTGTTATTGCACAAATTGTAAATTATGCTTTCTGAATTATGGATGGAATTTTCAAAAAGCTTCCGATTTTATAGTCTTTTGAAAGGACAATGAAATCTACGAAAAACCAAGATTACTATTTCAGCATTTAAAATCTACACAAAGTAATTCAAACAAATGTTATGACATTTAAGATAATGAAATCCTTCGTTTATGCCAATGTGTCCTACTTCACGTATAAGGAGTCAGAACAGATGTCCAAATACTGTTATGCCAGAAGAAAGTTAGGGCATATCCTGATTAATACTCTCGGAGTAGTCCATGGTGTCTCTTTAAAACTGGCATGCATTACTTCAAAACATCTATTCAAAATCCATTCTAGGAAACACAGCTAGACAAAGTGTTCCCAAGACAAAAGAAAAACAATAAAGGTCTGTATAACCCTTTTAGCAATGTAAGCTGCATATTATCGACAGACCATTCATTGCAATCAACAAATGATTAATTGCAAATTTGTTGCTAAATTGACCACGAAAAAGACAAGCTTCAGGGTACTGTTAAAGAGGAAAAACTTATGTTAAAAATGATTGGAGACTTTTTGTAGTGAATTAATTCTAATCGATACTCTTGTTGACTGCACAGTGGAACAATGACTTCCTTAAATAGCGTATGCACCCATTATTGCAGACATTCAAATTAATACTTAACCTAATGCCTTCTTTTTTTTTTTTTTTTTTTCTCTCCTTTGTAAACAGCATTTTTCTAATTTCACCTTTAAGAAATGCAACTGCAACATAAACCAGATTTTTGCAATTTCTAGTATCAACCATTTGGAAGGCATAATATACAATTAACAGAAGTTTCTAATACAGAAGTAATGATGTTTATTTAGACTGTTTACATTAAAGTCTTCTTTCTAATTACTCGTAGCATGGATGAAATATTAGATGCCTTTAAGCCAACCTACCTTACAAACTCCTGACAACTATGCAATCATTCAGTTTTCTGTACAGGAGTGATTTCAGATTTTCCAGGCTGTGCCATTTGCTTTCTACTGCAGATGCAGTCATATAGCTAAAAGCTAACTTTTACATGGGAATTTCATTCCTGTGAGGGTCAATGTACTACTGCAAATAGCATTGCTGGTTTGTTTCTTCTTTGACATGCCAGTGTTGTCTTGAAGAGTGCTTTATTTCTTGCATTTTTGTTCTCAAATTTTTATTCAAGAAAAAAATTCCCATTAATTTATAAGTACTGGTATTAATAAAGAAATCATTTAATGATTTAAATATATTCACAACTAAGGCCTAAATTACAGTTGTAACTATGAATAAACAGATAGATGTGTTTAAAAGTCTCTCATGAATGCAGAACTTACTTCCCAGAAGTTTCTTATGAATGTAATGATGTGATGTAGGCTGAACTTCAGAGCTGAACTGCTTATATTCTTTTAATATAAAGAATATAAGCTCTGGAGCCCGCAACACAAGGTCATGGATCTGTTGTAGCCAGTCCAGAACAGGGCCACAAAGATGATCAGGGAGCACCTCTCCTGTAAGGACACGCTGAGGGAGTTTGGCCTGTTTTGCCTGGAGAAGAAAAGGCTGCAGGGAGACTTTATAGTGACCTTCCAGTAACTGCAGCAGGCCTACAGGAAAGCTGGAGAGGGACTTTTTATAAGGGCATGTGGTGATAGGACAAGGGGCGATGGTCTTAAATTAGAGCAGGGTAGATTTAGATTGGATGTTAGAAGTTCTTTACTACGAGGTGAGACTCCGGAATGGGTTGCCCAGAGACGCTGTGAACCCCTCATCCCTGGAAGTGTTAAAGACCAGGCTGGATGGAGCAGGTGTCCCTGTCCATGACAGGGGAGTTGGAACTACATGATTTTTAAGGTTCTTTCCAACCCAAACCATTCTATGATTTTATTATTTCTATGAAACATTTTGTTATGACAAGCTATTGGATAGCTTATACTATGGCTTTTGGGTTAGGGCTTTTTTTGAGGGGGAAAAAAAAAAGAATTTCCAGGCTCTCGAAATCTTCTTCTACTTCTCAACCTCTGCTGCAATATATACTAAAAAAAAATAAATTAAAAAATACACCTATATATACTGAAGAAATAAATTACCTAAAAAGCACAAACAGACAAGCTAAGGACATGGCTCAGAGCTGACAATCAAACTGTTGACAAACTGATACCTGTTTTTAAATGTCTATGCAGTACAAATTTTGTCCTCCTTAAGATTTCTGATTGAAGGATCTCTGAAATATTGTTTTCTTTAGGAACTCAGATTACATAAAGAATCCAGAACACCTAGCTTACAGATGCTTAGCCTGAGAGTAGAATGCAAACCCCAGAACTATACCCAAAGCTTGATGTATGTGATTGAAATTTGCACTCCAGGTACTTAAAAAACTTGAATCAAAATTCAGTATGTTTTATGAATCAAACATATCTGTCCATACCACTATGTCCTATTCACTGCAGCATTCAGGAAAGTTCCTCCATTCACTCAATAACCAGAAACCTGCAAGGAGGTTCTTAATGTCTAGTTTTTAAAAATGTTTAGCAGAGCTTATAACTCCATCTAGTCCAGTGTCTTGTTTCCTGTTGGGGTAAAAAGTGGATTCCTGAGGCAAAATTTAGAAAGGCAAACATGAAGTGATACTTATGCAGGTACCTCAGCCTCCAGAAATTTGTTGTCTCAGAAAATGGCCTGACAGAAACCTCCCGAATTTCAACAAAAGCAAATACAAAGACTAGCATCTGGGGTGGAATAATACAACCATACAAGCTGACTGGGAAGCAGATCTGCAGAAATGGATGCAGGGGTCTTTGTGGACAGTAAGTTGAACATGTGTCACCAGTGCACCCTTGCAGCAAAGAAGGTCAACAGCATCCTGGGCTCTGTCAGTCGGAGTGACCATCCACCATGCACAGGGTATTGACTCTTGCCTTCTACTCAGCATTTGCAAAATTACATTTGGAGTACTGTCCAGTCTTGGGCCCCCATTACTAGAAAGACATATATATAATAGAACACACCCAGCAGAGGCCTATGAAGTTGCTCAGGGGCTGCATCACATGCTCCCTGCATAGAAGCTGAAGTAACTTTTCAGCCTTAAAGAAAGCTGCTAATGGGAGACTTTATTGCTGTCTACAGTTACCTGATCACAGAAAGCAAAAACAACAGCCAGACTCTTGTCAGAGGTGTACAGTGGTAGGATGAAAGGCTATGAGATACAAGCCAAACACTACTCAGACAGGTTATGGAATCTTCATTCTTGGAGGCATTCAAGATTCAACTAGAAAAGTCCCTGAGGAAACTGATCTTATTAGACTTGCTTCAAATAGGAAGTTTGTCTAGAGGATCTCTAGAGGATCCTTCTAATCTCAATTAGTCTCTGAGAGCCAGAGGTGTTTGTTGAATGGTCCTTACTGAATGTCTCTTCCATGAATTTCATGGTCTCTTGAGCCCATGCACTGCAAGCATCTTTGGAAGAGTTCTACGGTTTAATTACAGGCTATATAGAGAAACATTTCCTTTTGTTTGCCTTGAAGCTGGATCCTAGTAGCTACATGTCACATCTTTCAGTTGTTATAGTCCAAGAAACAGCAAACATAAATTCACCACCCGACCTCCCCTTCTCACTCATGATTTTATAGACCCTATCATCTGCTGTGTTTTCTATACCAAAGAATTTTATCCTATGTAACTGTTCTCCTTATGGAAGTTATTCCATATCTTTAATCATTCTTCTTGCCTTTCATTAAAGCTTCTTCCATTCTGATGACATTTGTGAAATGAGAGGACCAAAACTGTACACATTAATGCAAGAGGTAGGCACACCTCAGGCATAATAGTGATCTCTAGGTTTTTTCTTTATTACTTTCCCAATAAGAGACTAGTACTGATGCTGCAACCTTTTATACAATAAGCTAGGGTCTGAAACAGTCACACAAGAAACAGTTTCAGAAATACGCTGAGGCATTTATGGGTGAAACTCACATTTTCATTGTCTAAACAAATCATATAATCAGCAGACTACATAATTTCCTTTATTTCTACAGGGTAAGCCATGCTCTTATGAAGAATGGATAGAAGATTTCTCAAGAAGGAACATCGGAGAAAAGATGAGAGCAAGAAAGCAGACATGTCTGCACACATATGAGATGCAGGTGCATGTGAGCAACAGAGCACACTTATATAGTGGATTAATGATGAAGTAATTAATTCAGAAAGACCTTCCTGTGTTCTGGTCCATTTTATGTGGAGGGATTTTATAGTACATGGGAGAAGAATTTACATATAAAGTAACAATAGTACTTATTGACTAACAAGATAAGTCTACTCATTCTGGTTCCTCAGGGATATTTTCCCTAAGTTTTAAGCCCATAATTATATCCTCTTCATTTGCTTGAATGTAATAGATTCAATAAAATAGATTCAATAAAAGTTTACTTTAGATACATGCTTAGAAAGACAGTTCCCAGGACCATTAGAATAGACCAGACCAGACTAGAATGGAATGGTTCAGGAACAGACCTACAACAATCATCTAGTCCAACTGCCAGACCAATTCAGGGCTGACCAAAAGTTAAAGTGTATTGTGATGGGCATTGTCCAAATGTCTCTTAAACACTGACAGGCTTGGGACATCGGTCACCTATCTAAAGAGACTGTTCCAGGGTTTGACCACTCTCTCATTAAAGATACGCTTCGTAATGGCCGTTCTAATGCTCCCTCTGTCATAGCTTTGAACTGTTCCAAGGCATCCTGTCACTGGATACCAGGGAGAAGAAATTAGCACTCTCCTCTCCATGTTCCCTCCCCAGGAAGCTGCAGAGAGCCATGAGCTTCTCAGTCTCCTCCAAACTAGACAAACTCGGTGTTCTTAGCCACTCCTCACAGTACATGCCTTCCAGCCCTTTCAATAGTTTTGTTGCCCTTCTGTGGTTACATTCAAGTACCTTAATATCCTTCTTAAACACAGTACTCAAGGTGAGTCTGCACCAATGCTAAAAAGGGGTCTGCAGTTTCCTGCATCTTCCCTCACGCTGCTCTTGTAAATTGGAATTTGCTTCCCTTGGTTTGTTTTTTTTTTTTTGGTTTTGTTTTGTTGTTTCTTTTCAAGAAGACTGTCACGTGCTATGTCCACAAATGAGTGTTAATGCCTCCATATTTGCCATTCTCACTCTGTACCATTGTACATTTTAAAAATACCTATGGCCATAGGTAGCAACGTTCTTCAGGGATATTGCCTCTAGCAGTTAAATACTATGCATTACAAAAGTTATGGGTTGTTGTTTTTCATAAACCTGTATTGTCAAAAAGTTCTTTTCCTTGAAAACAATAAGAGAAACTAATAATGTGTTCGCAAAATGTTAATACAAAACACACCAAAATGTTATTTTTTTAACTAAGAAATGAGAAATTACAGGAAAGAGCTGTGTTTGTAACCAAAAGGGCAAATGTTTTGTCTAGTTTTAATTAAAGAGATATAAACAGCTATAACATGGCACAAAAATACCGCATCCACATGACAAAGTAGCCTCCATTTGGTATAATAATGATTTTAAACTTAGCCTTTAAAATACATCGTCATGAAGAATCTTTTTTATCATTGTTGTAATAGGAGTCCTTTTTAATTCTGATATGTAAACCAAAAAACTGACATGCTATGTGAATTGAGTAGCATCTTTGGATTCCAGCTGGCTTGGCTGTATGCCTTTCTAATGGTAATGAAGTCATACAGCTGCTAGGACAATCAGCTGGAGTTCAGATCACCACTAGCTAAATGGATATCCACTGTCTGGCTTCTTATCAGGACTCATTCAAGTTCAGTGTTAACAAACTGTAGGGTTACATAGGTTTACATGGTTACAGAAAGTGCCTTTTAAAAATGAACTTGTTGAAGCTGAAAAAAAAATCTCTCCTTTTTCTGCCTATAAATGTTACTTTGTGCTGGTCAACTCAAGAAATGTCCACTCCTACTCCCAGTGAAGTGAAGAAAACTCCCATTCATTTGCATGGAAGTAAAACAAGTAAGTTTCAGGGATTTTTGAAGAATACTGCTATTCAGATTACTTCAGAATGCGTCAGCTAACGGGTCACAAAGTATTCAGTGGTGTCCAATTCTCAGCTTAGAATGCAGTGCACACAAGACCTGTGAGAATTTGCTAGTATGTTTGTGCCACATAAAATGGACAAGTTCCACCATTTCCACAAGAGGACAATTTTCTATTATGAAAATACAAGTAGATGTAAAATATTCCTTGTTTTAGCCTAACAGTACTACACAATCTTCAGTGTGAACATAACAGATCTCATTATTAACTGTCTTCCCTATAGATAAATGGAAAAGTATAAAATGTGTCAATTTTTACAAAATAATTACTAGTATTTTTTTCACCTGTTTTTACTGAGCAAAATTTGAATTCTTAAACCTTATTAGAATATGGAACAAGCAACGGTGCTTGCTTGTTGTACTGAAATGGAATAAAAGGTTGTGTCAGCCTAGTGTGAATGTGCAGTGACAGATCTTATAAAGCATTCTTCACATTCTTCAAAATTGATACAGCCCTTAGACAGCATTTCAGCTGTTATGAGTAATGGAACCAAGTGGCTTTAATCATGGAAACAAGTGTCAACTGCTCTAGTAGTGAAAATTTCAGTGAGAAAGAACAGCAAACAACTGAGCCTCTTTCAAATTAATGCAAATTTTTTTTTTTTTTTTTTTCAGATAATCAGTTGAGATTTTGGCCAGCAGATTTATAAGTCACCTCACAAAACAGGACTTAAAAGGACCTTCTAGTCCTTCTATATAAGGACATTATACTATCTTTATCTTATCTTTATAGTGATTTATGCAAACAAGAAACAATTCACCCAAATTATAAGCAAACTACATCCTGCACTCCAAACAGTTCTGACTTCTAATCTCTCTACTTTCCTCTTTAAGGCTTACACAGCTCTTCCTCATGAGTTTCCTCTAAGAATCAAGAGCTATTCAGTATTAGTTATGTGAAATTCAGACGAAGGACTTTGGCAACACCTCCAGATTATAATCAGCAAAATATCATAACTCCCACTAACCAATATATGGAAACTCACCCACGTAAATGATATCATCCTAATTCAACTAAGCATGCTCAAACTGAGCGGTGACATTAATGCACAGGGAGAAGTCCATAGAAGGAAAACAATACTCCTACAGTTAATTACACTCAAAGAGAAACAGGCAAATAATTCCTTTACACTTGCACATACTTGGAATTCCACATTGTAGCTCTTGCTAGTAACAAAAATATTATTTTAGTTTTGATTTTAAAATTATTTTAGTGGCTACGAAAACTGGCAAGATGACAGCATTTTCTACATAAAATCCTATATTTATCCACTGAGCTTAGGTTTCCTTGCCAATATCCTTTGGCTTTTACCTACAGGAGCTACTTCTGCTGGCAAGCAATAAGTTCATTTCCATGGTTCACAGTTGAAGCTGTCAACAAATGTGCCAAATGTATGACATGGATATCTAGTCAATAGAAAAGACTCAGCAGAATTATTCTACAAGTTGTAAATGTCACTTGGTGGTAACTTTTGGTTACTATATACCTCAGCTGCATTTAAGTAACTGATATGGAAAGGAAAATTCTGTAACCCATTACGTTTCTCAGAAACTTATCCCAGAAACCAATCCATCAACCAAACAAATTTAGCCACTCTCAGTTGACCTGATTTTGTCCAGTAGCAAGCACACAGTTTACTATAATTTACAACTCCAACTCCAAATCCACTCATATCAGTGCAAATATTCCTATTAACTTCCTTGAACTTTTGATCAGCTTTTACCAACTTAAAAAGAATATTTTTCAGACAGAAAATAGGCAGAAATAGTTTGAAACTCAAATTACATGTACTTTGTTTTCCTCTCTTTGGATTTGGAAAAGGTAGCTTCAGTAACAAAAACCAGTTAGGATGAGACCATGATCTTTTTCTATTTCCAGTCACTGCAGTATACAGGTGTGTCCACAGGATATAACAAAGTGTTAAAGTGGTGTCCAAAAGAGAAAGACTTATTACAAAATAGGAGCCACTTGCAGTGTTTTGCAGTGTAACCATCTAAAGCAATTGCTCTTGGAACAGGTCTAACCAATTTGTGAGCAGGCAAAATGCCATCTGAACAGATGGCATGGGGTACACAGCCAAATAGCTATGTATGTGCATCAGCTGTGGGTAGTAATGGCATGATTCCCAGCCACGAAGGTCTAAACAGTTGTCCATCCTGATCTTACAAGCTCGTGTTTATAGAGAATTGTCATCTATAATCCAGCTTTGTACTAAATTATCTTTCAAATAAAAAATGTTCTGGGAGCTGAAAATGGCAGATAGTTGAATTTCAAGAGAATTCCTGTGTTCATTTCTTTCCTATTTCTTTTAACAATTAAATTAAATAAAGGTACAGCTATGAAAATGGGCCCCAATTTCCCAGACCCATTCTACTTGTTGCTTGCTGCTGTAGCAATACTGTGCAGCCAAAGTTCTTCATCTGAAGAGCAAAGAATTAGCCTTTGGGTAAGGGAATGCCTGTGCTGCAAAACTGCACATGGGTTGTGTCAACATCCTCCCCTTTCTTCTTGTTCCCAGATTATACAACTGTTCCCATGAAATAAAAGAACAAAATGTTATTCTGGTCTGCGGATTCACAGGAGTTATTCAAAGCATTATGAACACGCCCATGGCTGCATACAATCAACTGTACCTGGAGCTTTATGAACCTTATCTGCCCTCCTAATCACGGACCTACAAAACAGCTCTAATTCAATTTTGCCTGGCATCTTTACAAACAGTGTGTCTCAGCTATATCTGAAGATCCAAACCAATGACTTTGCCCAGGCGAATTTAAATTCTTCAGTACTCTAGCACAGCTTATAATTATTAACCAGCTAATTTTTCAACAGAATTAATTCCTTTTCTTCTTACAAACTGCCCCATGAGAGATTAAGATATCTTTGTGTTCATTAGTTACTTGAAATTATTTTCCATGTCATATCAGTGATTGGTTCTTATCCTTAAATCTCCATAGATTTTCATTATGTATGTTTAGCAGTTAGAGCCCAGTTGATTTGTTGACTGCACACAAAGGTTACAATGACAATGTTTTTTGTCCTCTGTTTCAATGAACAGAAATTCTTAACATCAGGATTTTATCATCAGGATTTTGATACAAACTTTTGTAATATCAAGTTCCAAATGAAAGCTTGCAAATAACTACATTTTATTTTTCTTAAAAATGCTCCCTGCTAGTAAGTGTACATCCATGCAAAACAAATACTACTTTTCTATTCAACTTATTGCCTTTCTGAATGCTGCGGAAGAAAAACCCCACCAAACAAAAGATAGACACTGTTCTGTAAACAAAATTGACTGAAAAAAACCCACTAAAAAGAAAAATACCAAAACCACAGACTAAGTTTTTCAAACCAATCTTCTGATGCTTAATAAACTTTACTTTCAAGCAACAATGTTGGATTCTATATCAGCACCCATCCAATGGTACAAGATCTTTTAGCTTACATAGCATGTAATAGTATAACTTGTTGGGAAAAATATTGTCAGTTGCAATTTAATTAGTTTTACTAAATGATCCATCCTTATAAATTCACCAGTGTAGATAAGTTGACTCTGTGCAGACAAGTTGGTCTGATTCAATAGCATACCTACCAAGGTTCAATACAATTCACAAAAGACCATCAACTATAGCCTTGTAAGACATTTCTTGATGAATGCCTTTTGTATATGCCAAACAATCTGGCAAACAAGAAGACAAATTTGGTGCTCTTGAAACAAGGACAACAACAAACAGCCTACTACTGATTTCAATAGGATCAGGAAATGGCCCATAAGTATATTACAGATCCCATATTATCAAAAATTATTTATAAGAATCACAAAGAATTGTAGGAATATTTGTGGAGAAAAAGATGTGTGATTATATTCTATGAATCTATGAAACCTCTTATTCCCACTATATCTTGAAAAATAAGTTTGCCTTAGTAAATTGTACCAGAAACATAGATTATTGTCTGAATTGCTAAAGTGATCAGGCACAAGGAAAAGATCAAATTACATACATATGCAGACAAAAGGGATGCTGCACATTGAGCACAGGGATAAATATTTGGTGATGGCATCTATTCCTCCACTATAGTACTTTTAATAGCTGTGAAAGTAAAAGCCTTTTAAAAATTTCTGTTTGCATAGGGCAGCTGTAATAACAGCAGATAGTGTAATACCTTTCAAGAATCGAAAAGGCGGCACATTTCTCCTGAATTTGCCCTGTTTTATCCTTGAAGCCATGATGGATTTCACATTATGAGATGAAAATAAAAGGTTTGTCCTATATAGGAGGAGCGTGAAAGAACAGATTCATGAATGACAGCTATGTTTTCAGACTCACCAAGGAAGACCTGCAAACAACAGCATGGGTTAAAATGGGAAGAACAGTTCAGAATGAGGACCCACAAGAAATCTCCAAATGACAGCACCTCGTATCTGATGAAAAGATAAAAAGTTTAAGACAAAAAGCTAAGATTACTCACAAAAATACAAGACATTTTGAAGACCAAGTGATAAAGAATGTGAGCTATGAAGATGTCAAGAAAGAACGTAAATATCCATTGCTGCAGTAAAGCTGGGAAGAGCTGGAAGGTTGAAGACATTAAGACAAAAATCAAAATCACTCTTTATATGAGAATATTATGCCAATGATGTATTCAACAAATCAGATGAAAAAACTATATAGATGAAAGAGCTTTAAGAAACTGTTCTTTCAAGCAGCAGAACTAATGAAATCTTACTGATACATGTCTGTTATGTTTACATACCTGTTTGTTATATTTACATACCTCTAATTCCCAAGACCACCCTGCTGGCCAAGAAACTGAGCTATTTTCAAAACTAACTGTATGATAGTTAATGCACTATTGCTATGAATTAGACTGACAGCTGAATTCTGCCTGCTATTCTTTCAAAAGCAGCCTCTCCTACACCAGCTACTGATTTTCACAACTTACTGAAATCTTCACATCTCTTTCAGTTTACTGGAATCAGCCTGATGCTCACACAGATATACAACAGAGTCATGTACATTTCATGTCATTAGGGAATACATTTAAAGTCAATGAAGCTGCAAAGATGGCTGAGGACAGAAAGCAGGAAAGGAGTGAAGGAGTTTTATTCCAGAGGAATATCTCTTGAGCTTATCCAAGAGTACAGAATGATGTTGGGCACTATTCCTTTTCCAGTGGTGAATCTAAACGTGGATAAAATGATTAGGAATTGGAACTGATAGCCCAGGAATAAAGCGAAATACTATATGTCTTCCTATAATAATAAGGAACACATTTAACCCTCACATTTCTTCATGGCATTTGGCAAAACCATATTCCTACCAAGACCTAAAACTAAAGCAGCAGCTTTTACCAGAAGTAGATTTAAGTAGAGGTATAATGATTAAGATGATGTTAACATCAGTGCTTCAAATTGACCAGATTTGGATTTAACAGCACACTTTTTCTATTCTGAATCTAACTTCATCCATATATAACAAGAGGACAATTGCACACCTCACAGAGGAATAATAAGGCTTAATGTTAAATGATTTAACATGACAGAGGAAAGGTAGGAAAAAAATATCAGTCTCTGACAATCCCTACATACAGAAGGTTTATATAGTTTGAAGAGCAAGACATCATCTCAGCGCTGCTGCATAGTGGCTTATTTTACTTATGTCAGCTGGGCAATTTTACAATCTCTGCTAGTTCTGTTCACATCAAGAAAGCAATGTATCAACTCCAGTTCACCAATGGAGAATGTGGCAGTACACTGCAACCTCCACTCTCAAGGGATTGGAAAAATAACAAAAATATACAGGATCTCTTGCAGCATTGCAAGTCATGACGTTTCTAGGGACCTTGGCCAATACTGGGCAAAATGTGCTTGTGAGATAGTTCCAAACTGGAATCTACTATTTGAATCAACCTACAGTCCTCCAGACCACAGTCAAAGCACAGAACTTTTTTTTTTATAATATGCCTCACTGACACTTCTCAGACTCCCTTTGGAAACACGTATGCAAAGCATGGCAATAAAAGGGTTATTCAAGTATCTTAAGCATTTGCTTTTGTGATTAGTATTTGAAAGGAGACGAGTGCTTCTCTTGCAAGGCACAAAATGACAGATTATAACAGGTACTGTTAATGATAGTATATTAATGTTTAATAATGCAGAGTGATTAAGACTGTGTCTGTACTTTATTCTATCTTCTACATATGTCAGAATGGCTTGAATACCTTTTGGCATGATATTTAATTAAAAGTAAAAGTTAATTTTTCTCATTCATATCAGCTATAAGAGTAATTACTTATGATTACAGTAGATTTCCTACAATGACTTTCTTTGTTTAACTGATTGCTTACAGTCAGAATTAATACAGTTTTATTTTGACTTCTTTGATTTTTCCATAAAAATGTACAAAAGTTTCAGGAAAATTACCTTAAAATCATACTAATTGATTGAACATCGCTTAATATAATTAAGGGAGGGCTTTTTTCCCCAACAGAGTTGCTCAGACAAAGAACTGGATTTGCAAAAATCCTGGGGTGATTTAAGAGCACATCACTCATACCTTTTCCAATGAATGCAAGCCTTTCAAAGTGACTTAAAGATCTTTTGTACTGCGAACCTTGCTTCTTTGAAACATCTTAGCAGAGGCATTTTATCCCTTTAATGAAAAAATCAAAAAACTCTAAATTAAAACCCTCCCAGAAGTAAATATTTTTTCCATTAATTTCATACCAACAAAACTGTCAGTATCAAAGCTGTAAAAGGGACTTCCTTAATATATTTTAGATCACTTCACCAAATTTCCCACTAATCCCATCCTAAAATGAATTCATACAACAATAGTCTTGCTAGGACCAGACAGAAAAAAACCAATTTGACTTCAATTTACTCTTTGAACTAAGAAAGACTGTCACACACTAGTACATCAGCCTTCTGTATCTTCATAACTCTGGTAGCACAACAGTTTCTACAGAGAGTACAATTACATACATAACCTTAAATACCAAGTTTTTTCTGCAGAATGCCAACATAGCAACTAAAACCAAGAAAGGTTTTCTAGACCATTATAAAATGTTATCTGTATTCCTGCAAACAATTCACTACAGAACATGACTTCCTGAAGATTTAGGTGCTTTTAAATTCTTGTTCTCAGGCCCTGGGTTCTGTAAAACAACAATACTATTTTCTTATACCAAAACACACTGTGAAATTATATTCATTTGCAATCATTTGCTAAGAGAGCCATATAAAAGTCTATAAATAAACAATGCTGTAAATCTCAATTTTTCAGGGAATACTTGCCCACACTAGATTGCAACTCTACTTCAGAAAGTATGTTTGGAAGCTTACGGGATACAAGCCCATATGTTTATCTCCTGTATAAGAATATACAGAGAGGAATAGTAAGATATTCAAAATGTCCAAGGACTCATTTAGCTGGTGTATAGTCCCATGGTCTAAGCAGCTGAAAGTGATACAGCATGAGTGGATTCAGGTAAGGAAAAAAGACAAGGTACAAATCCTTGCCAGGTATGCACAAAATTTTCACGTGATGTGATTTATGTCTTGCCACATTTGAGGCTTAAGTGAGATATCTTTCCTAGGTACTGCGACACCTAATATATGTGCTTTCATATTTCTCTTTTTTTGTTTTTTAAATAACCCTTCTTACCATAGAGTCATAGAATCATAGAATGGTAGGGGTTGGAAAGGACCTCTGGAGATCATCAAGTCCAATCTCCCTGCCAGAGCAGGATCAGCTGGGACAGGCCACACAGGAGCAGATCTAGGGGAGGTATTGAAGGTCTCTAGAGAAAGAGACTCCACAATCTCTCTGGGCAGCCTGTTCCAGTGCTCTGCCACTCTCACAGTAAAGAAGCTTTTCCTCATGTTGAGGTGGAACTTCCTGTGTTTCACCTTCATACCATTACCTCTTGTCCTATCACAGGGAACAACTGAAAAGAGACTGGACCCTTCAACTTGACACCCACCTTTCAGATATTTGTAAACATTAATAAGATCCCTTTATGGCACTCTGGTACTCTCTTCTCCCATCCACTCGTTCCTGCTGTCTACTCAAGCTCTCCCCTGGATCGAGATTCCTGAGTGATGAGGTGGACAAGGCAGTCAATTCTGCCTTTAGGAACAACGTGCAGAAACAGAGGAGTGAAAAATCTTGAAGAATGAACAACCAAACAAGAGAACTGTGGAAACATTATGTTGCCTTCCACTATTCATGACCTTATTCCTTTTTTACAGGTCTGTTTTTAGCACCTGCTAGAAGTCTAATGGCACGTAGCCCAGCAGAGATTATGAACCTGTGTTCAACATCACCTTGCCTGAGTACTGCTACTGAAACAAAAAGAAATAAAACACAGATGTAGACTCTCTCTGGAGCAGCTCACCAATCCTTTTCTCCACCTTCTACCTACTCCCCTGAGAAAAAACAAACATCAAAGCACTAAGGAATGGTCGATCTGAGCAGTCTCTACAAGCAGGGCAGACTAAGACTTCAATAGTATATTTTTAATTTAGATGTCACTTTAATTGGCCATTGTAAGAAATGAAGGCGTAAGTGAAATAAGAAAGTGGATATGGATACATGCTTGTTATTGTGTATTTGTTAAAAATATGCAGATGACCTCATAAAAGTAAAGGTTCTGTTCCTCTGGCACCTGCTGAAAAGGAGAATTAAATTTTTTTAAAAACAAAACGTATTACATAGGTGCTAGATGCTTCAGAGAATATTTAGAACAGCTATTTCAATACAGACATTAAACATAAATTTCAACTGAAAAATCAGGAAATCTAAAGGGTATAACTATAGTTTTCAAAAAAATAAATGCAAAACTGCAGGCACCTGGACACTTCAGCACCATGAAGGTTACGCTTCTGTAGGCATCCACCAGATAACACCTACAAAGAATGCAAAGATCTTTTTTCCCTGCTTTGTTCCTGCTGTCTATAACTTATACCTACCCTGCTTCTTAAAGCATCCTTATCTTGTGGAGCCTGATACAGTTATGCAGCTCTAAGCAGACAGTTACACATTCAACTATTTTACCCAATCAGAACATTCCAATTTCCAAAAGCATTTTATAATCAGATTATACCATGATGACATTTATATACAAATTATAGTGTTTCCATGTATCATAATCGTGAACAGCTTTAGTAGAATTCTCTGTGGAAGACAGCTTTGATAGAAAATCATTTCTGTCCTCCCAGTTAATTACTGATTTTTTTTTCCACCAATTAGAAATTTGAACTCAATCCCACAGATTTATAATTTACAATCAGTAGCCAACGCATACAAATTACTCTTGCTTCTCTTTTAAACATGACTAAAAGTTCAATTTATTAAATGTTAAATCATATGAAATAGCCACAGTAAAATGCTGCGTAGTAAAACCTTCTCTGGCTACTGGAAAATAAGGAAAAGTTATTTATTTTATCTAATCAATCTTAAAAGCTACTAAAGGCTTTTCTACACTCAGCATATGTTTGCACTCTAACCTACTAGATCAGTATTGCCAATTTACACTCTTAATCAATTTAAATACATATATTTAAAAGCACTACGATAAATAATACAAGTAAACCAGAAAATTTCGATTGAAAAAGGATGATTAACCTGCTAAAAAACCTCAGCCAGTAAGGCAAAGAGAGAAACATTAATTTAGGCTTCCTGCTTTAGTAATTCAGCCACTGAATCATAGTAGACTGGGGTTTCAAATTTTACTGCATGTCCAAGGAAACTGCATTTCTCTGCATTTATTTCCCTCCTTCACTCTTTTTCCCATCCATCCCTGCAGTTGTGAGAGGACTCCATACTGAATGATTTAAAAATTAAAAACAACAAACAAAACATAGTAACAAACCATCACTAATTGCAACTATGCTCACAGAGACAGACCACACATGTATGAGTATTCCCAAAGTTAAACACTGCTAATAAGTGTAGAGTTCATGTATTTTCCTGAAAGCCTCTTCAGCAGAGGTTATGAAAGACTACATCAGCAAATGTTACAAATGCATCAATGGAGTCTCTTTTCTGATTAATACATCAGAGAATACAGATTAAAAAAATAAAATAAAAAAATTTAAAAAAATCACTGGGCAATACTGACTTCATAACATCCAACCTAGGACAACTATAAGTACAGCATTTTAGCAGTTTGCTTATTTGCCAACTAAGTTACTATAAAATATAATTAATAATGAACTGTTAAAAACTCTTGATTAGATTAATAGAGTGCTTTCAAGCAATTATAAAGTAAAGAAACATGAGACAACATATACAGGAACTATGTTTCATGTAAAAAATACTGCAAGAGATGATAAGAATAAAATTAACTGTAGCTCTACATTTTAGAGATTTGCCCTCATTGCTATCAACAAATAGATGGTTATCTTTTGTAGAAGTTTGAAAGAAACATCCAGTGCTGTAACTTCAACCTAAGCCATTTAGATTCAAATAGCTTTAATGCTACTGATTAAAGGAAAATTTTTAGTTGCTACAAATAAAAATCTTATATTTTTGGCATTCTTCTCAAAATGAAGGCCATCCTAAAAATATGTGAGTAACAAATTCAGAGCATCAATCTTTTCAATAATTAACTTACTGCAGTGCTTTCCTCACCCTGCCTGGAGAAGAGCTGCTCAGTTTTCTACTTCAAGCTATCACCAGTAATATGGCAGGACGTGCTCTTAAGAATCAAATG
Organism: Actenoides lindsayi; assembly: GCA_025331215.1. Taxonomy (NCBI): domain Eukaryota; kingdom Metazoa; phylum Chordata; class Aves; order Coraciiformes; family Alcedinidae; genus Actenoides; species Actenoides lindsayi. Next base: position 60,440 of record WTSP01020157.1, read on the forward strand.
AAGATGGTAACTAAAAATATTCTTATCCAATTGATGATTCGATCAATTTTTCTGATACTTACAGAGAAACTTCCTCTCACTCAGGTTTCTGTTTTCAATTACACTAGATTGTAATCATAACAAAAGACAAACACTACAGTTTAGTTCATCTTAGTAACAACTTTAAAGAGAAAATCCCTTTATTTGTGAAGTAAACCAGCAGATCATAAAAGCTTTCATAGTGGTGAAAGTACTGTGAGCACAACTACCTGTACACTTCAGTAAATATAAAGTATTTGTGAAATTACTGTAGTGAAAAACATCTTTATATATATCACGTATGTGTCTGATATATATTTCTAGAACAATTGTCTTTCTTCAAAACCTACACATTTAATCCTTATCAACAAAAGAAGCTTAAGAAATCACTTAAAAGCATTTTCTGATGGTTTTCCTGTATCTTTTTGACTACACAAGTTTTTAAAGTGTGAATGACTCATTAGAAGCCTACTCTGCTCTCTATATTTGGATTTTTAAATACACAACATTCAATGTTGGTGGAATTAATAACTGGAAAATCCCTATCCATTAAGTGAATAATAATTTTATCCCTGCAATTGTAATGAAAATAATTCTTCAGTGCATTGAAATACTGCTCCTGTGTATTAATTATACAACACATTTCTTTTATCATATATCCACACTTATTTGTTTCTTAACCATGTTTAAAATGAATATTTCAACCCCATCATTACAAAACAGTAATTCAATCCTGAGAATGCACTGAATAAACAAACACATCATGGACTAGATAGCCATACATTAACATGCTCGAAGTGTGGTGAGAATTTAGAAAAGCTATTTTGTACATAATAATTTGTATATACAAAAAAAATAACAAGGATTGTAAAATCTCTATTACTGCCAAAAAGATATATATATATATATATCTCCTGAATGCTTCATAATATCACAGTTGATGTTTCTTTAAGTGACTTCTTCAAGGCTATATGCTATTTGTTTCCCCTCCACCCTACAATTGCCCCAGGAAACCACCAGAAATTTAAATGAGTCTGTAAGTAGTCAATATACTATGGTATATAATGGTGCTGTTCATTATTTCTGTTTGGTTTTTTACTTTTTTTTTTTTTTTTTTTTTTTTTTAGCACAGGGCTCCTTGACCAATACCTTTACCTAAAATCTCAAAGGCTCTGTGTGGACTCCATTTAAGTCTACAGAAAGACTATCTTTGACTTTAATAGGACTAAAGTGCATTACAATATTTAGTGAGTATTAGCCTCCAAATCTCACGGGGTGGGCGTGGGGGAAACTGCTACACTGAGCAGTGTCCTGAAGCTGCCCAGTGTTTGCCTACATCATTCTGCTGCCTCGAGCTTTTATTTGTCTCCATTCCCACAACCTGCCTGTTTATTCACACTTTGGCCTGCTCATGGTCTGAGATTAAGAAAGCCAGCACTAAATTTCAGGAGGCAGACTAGGGGGTGGCTTGAATTTGAGCCCTCCTCCATAAGCATGACACAAAACTGGCTTGAGCTAGTTCAGTCCCAGGCTACCACAAATAACCTCAGTAACCAGACAGCCATCCCCACAGTTTCATTCTCTCATGGCTTTGTTGATTCTCAACCATCTGATGTCATCCCATCACAAAAACGACATCTGCAAGATATGGATACATCAAACAGGGAAATCACATACACAGTAAATTCAATGAGAGGTATAGATGTAGCTGAAGTGATACATATGTGAAGCAGATAGCATCGGACAGAAAGGAGGGCAGCAGACCCCTTGCTCACACTAGAAGGGCTACAGACACAGGTATGTACTGAGTCAAAAGCAGAACCAGGAATAGTACCTGGGACTCAACTCACATGAAGTGCAGATTCTTCAGGACAGTATTTTCTTTTTCTTCTCTGGGGGATGGAAAACACAGTTTCATAAAACAAACCAACAAAACACCCTAACTGGATAAAGTGGAAAAAAACCCAACAAACCACAATAAAAGAAAACCTTTCCATCTCACACTGGCAAGTGATGTACACCATTCCTCAGTAAAATAAAACTTCTCATCCTTCAGCTATTAAAAACTGGAACTGTAGAGAGAGCACAGCCAAAATAATCACAGGTAAGAGCACACAGGGATGTTTCTCAGTGTACAAGGAACTTTGAGGGAAAGGCACATTTAAAATCACTTTTGTGCTGTTACTCGGCTTTCTTTTTTGCTCTGCAGAGGAAGACAGTACTAAAAATCATTGCTTAAAGAATACTTGCAGGTGAATTTTACATTAACAATTCTTAAAAAAATCAAATAAAATGTCTCTCATATCATCATACCAATTTTTAAATTTGATTTTCTGAAACAGGATAGGAAAGTATGATAGGAAAGTTCCTATCACAAATTCCTTCTTGAAACTAGGCAGAGCTCAGTTACCAACACAAAATGATACAAACCAAATTCAGCAGTTCAGAATCCCTGACTGCAGATCAGAAGTACTTCTAATATGAGGCTTCAGTATTAGTTAAACAATTCTCTAAAAAATAACTGTCTTCAGTTTATTAATGATTATTAGTGTCACCCTGACACACTGTCATTTTTTCATTGACATCATCATATCTTGCTGCCATGGTTTGCAAATGGCAAGGATTTAGCTGGTAATGACAGAACCATAAAGTTTGCAGGGATATGTTACTCCAAACATAAAACCCTCAGAAAAGCAGTTTGACAGACAGACTCTGAGTCCCCAAGCTGTTGGACCTACGTGTGTAGAGATTAATTCTAAAAGATTAATTCTAATTGGTTAGAAATCCTGGTGTGAACACAGTAAGCAGTATTACTTGCTCTAGAAAAATACTGCCTTCTGCAGCCAAAAATACTGTGATTGCCTCCATGAAAGTTCTTCCAATTGTCCTGTGCCAGGACACATTTATTATTTGTGTTAACACAGCATTTAAGAACTGTTGTAATGACTCCCAGTGCAAAAAAGAGCTATACAAACACAGAATAAAAGCTCAGTTCTTGTCATGAATGTTGGAGTTGGAGGCATGAAAAGCTTTATCTGAAACATCATTTCCTTTGGATTTATTAGTTCCTATTAAATCTGACATTTGAAATTTATTTACATCACAGTTCACATTAAATAAGCTTAAATGTGAAAATGTATTCCAGAAAAAAAAAAAAAAAAAAAAAAGGAGCAAATTCTTGATTTTAAAATTTAAAAGCCATTACAAGAATGGAATATAATACAGTTCAAGACTATTTTTAGCTATAAAGATCTTTCCTAACTGCAATACCATCTTTTCTAGTGTAGGAAAGATATGGAAACCAGTCTACCCCTAATCCCCAAAAACTAAAGCCTTGAGAGAGTTATTGGTTACATTTACTTTCTTTATTCCTTTGTTAAAGGGTCACTCATCTATTTTCCTCTCAGTCTGGTTTATATTGCTATGCAATGTAGATGTCTCAAGAAAGGTATCTTCCACCTCCACACTTTGACTAAGCCTATGTCTTCTGGTTTAAATAACATTCCAGCTCACCACAGTATTTTCAAGAGTGTTATAACTCACAGAGCACAGGTCTACCACAGATGAGAAGTTACTGCTGTTAATACATCTTCTCAAATTCACAATCTTCAGTGTTTCTTCATATCTTCATAGAGGCCAGAGACAGCTTATTAATGACAGAGCTCCAAACTTGTCATTTAGAGTGCTCTCACCCTTCCCTCACAGCACTTGTCAGTTTTGGGCTCTTGCCATCACCACTATACTATAGAAAATCAGTAAATCAGAATTCATTATAAGATTCAATCAGTTTTCCAAGTGTTTAATTTACCCAAGAAGAATTTCATGGCCTCTAAAATTATTTTCATAATTCTCTTTCACTTTCTATATGCTGTGTAATAAAACAACAACCTTTTGAAACAAAACTAAGTATTCCTCAATCTGCCAATAAAATACAAAACTTCAAATTTTATACTTGAAACCTTTAGCAAAATTTATGGTCAGTGTATTATGTGAGATCAGCTGTGATTATCTGTCTTCCCTTTCAGAATGGCTCACTCCAAAAGGCTACTGAAAATACACTTGCACTTTCATAAGATGTATGAATATTTCTTCCTATTTCACAACCCTGTTTTTTATATTCTTCCCTTTGCATCAGAAAGTGCATCCCACGATCAGAGTATATCACATGCAGATTGACTCAGCTGCTGTTCAATGTACTCAGCAAATAAACTCTTAGTTAAAACAAGAGTTGTATTTGGTGGCTGTCCTTTTTACTGTTTTTCCTAATAGCTATCACCAACCAATTCTACACATTTGACTCAGTAAGGCATCAGTTCTGCACTTTGATAATTATCTTTTCCACTTCACAATTGCAATGCATGTCCTTACTGTTAAAGTTCAGATTGGTGTTGAGCCAGTCTACATAATACAGTAAAATCAGGAAAACACAGAGATTTCTGGATAATTTCAGCTCTATGTTGCTGTCTGCCAGCATTAGTAGCTACAGAAATCCATTAAGGCTAGCCTGAAATGTTAAACATATATACATCTTTATATATGCCTAGACATATAAGCTTTAATGCTTAGCCATTTTTTCCCATTGTTTGAATCTCCTGAGGTTATGGGAACTAACCTGACAGTGTTTAAAAGCAGCTCATGACAGTCAATCAGTTTATCTCGAGAGACAGCTGTGAAACTTGATTTGGATTCAACAAATAACTGTATGCCATGTGGATAGATGCCTAAAAATCAGCTAGAATAGGCTACTTAATTAAAGCCATATGTTCCCATCACTTACGCACCACACATGGAAGCAGCTGGTCACAAGTTATACAACTTACATGCAAAGTGCTAGTAAACCCTTTATGTGGGAAATTAATGTCTAGATGACATACTGACAGTGCTGTTTGGTACCCTTTGATACTTGGATGTACTCCATTCAGGTTCAATGTTGTATTGTACTTAGATGCTTGCAAAAATACTATTTAATACTTGCTCAAGAGAAAGCAGAAACCAGCAAGTTTCATAATTTTCTGTAATGCAGTATAGATCATTCACAAATTAATATTAAAATAGCACCAACAACTAGAATTACCTGCAGTAGTTTAATCAGTAGTTAGACTGATGACCAGACTAGCTGGAATTGAAACACATGATTCTTTAAGGATTCCATGGTACCGTGTATTTTTATCAAACCTATGAGACGTTGATCATGTGCCTCACAACTTCACAATCAGATCCCTGCATCTAGAAAAAAACACTGATTGAAAGTTAACTACTTATGACTTGGTAGTGACTGCTAATTAATTAATACTGTAATTATTATTGGTAGATACTTGCCAATGGTAATGAAAAAAAAAAAGTAGATTATAGTATTATTTGCAGTAAGGGTCTTTCTAATTCAGTCAGTATATAAATAATATCAGTGAAAACTTAAATGCACAAGTCTTTAGTTTCTTAGAAAGTCTGGGTAGCAAAAACTTCCCCTGACTTTTCTGTGAAACATTGGCCTCATCTGGCTGATTTGTGAGAGATAAATATAGGTACATCACAGAAAAGAGAACTGTGCCAGTATTTTGGGGGGGTTTGTTTTCTTTTTTAACAAGCAAAATATTTACAATCTGAATCAAACAAAGAATTTTTGTGAAAAACACTTAGAAAACCAAAGCAAGTTCTATATGATCCTCAAAGGAACACATTTGCAAGCTGTAGTTTATACAGAGCCTAAGACAATAGTGTAAATCCACAGGCAAGTTTCACAACAAAATTATAAGGCATCTTACCCTTTGTGGCATAAAAGTGCCAGTTTCCAGAGAGGCTGGCATTTGACCCTATACTTACTTCCTCCCTCCTGTCAAGCTTTTAGGCCACTCACTTTCAAGGGTAGTAATGACTAGACAAAGCAGAACATATGGTTTCAACCAACTGTCTAGAAAAGCAATTTGGAGAGGAACGTATTGACTCTCTCCTCTATCTCATGGGGTTATAACCTGAAGATATTCCAGTCCTTTAGCCTACAGATGATATAGATAATATTAATAATGCTACTCTTGGCAAGTGTGATAATGTTATGTGTTTAGAAGAACACAAACTTTCATTCCTGTTCTAAATTAGGACAAACTAATGTACAAGTTAATCATTGGCTTTTACACAAAAGAAGACTGTGCCTTCATAGTCAAATATTGGTGATACTAAATTTGCCGAATACCAGAAAGGTTAAGCTATACATTACTCTGGGTACATTCCTGGGAATAAATGGCTATAGCCCTATTAACCCTTTCACTAAATTTGCACTGACATAAGACATCTTTACATACTGACTGAATTACAAAGAGTCTCACTGCAAGTAAAACTGCAGCTTACTTTTTTTTATTGTGATTACCATGCATTTTGCATCCATTTGACACACTAGCTACCAGTTTGACCTTGGAATCTTGTATCTGTTATAGTACATCAACTAACAATACCAATTTTTCTTCTGCTACTGAGAGTTAAATCAGGAAAGGAACTGTAGTAAACCTTTCCCAAAGGTAAGAATCCTAAATCCACTCAGCATTTCTAACTGGTTAGCCCTTCAGTATATACGTGTGTATACATATCCAAGGTAGCAGAAAACGCAGATTTTTGCAGCCATCCAGGAGGATCTTATATTCCACCGAGAAAGTAGCAAATGTCTATCCATTTTCAAGAAGAATAGAAGGCCCTGTATACAATCTTCCAGCTTGACCTGACCAGCCAAGCTATGTAATACCTCCTGTAGCTAGAGATTCTTCAGCAGCACTTTCATAATTGTTTCCAGTTTGCATTTGAATTTTTACGCAAATTCATTGCAGGCAGGGGCTTCCAGAAAGTCACCTCTTGGGGGATTATTAATTGTCCAGTCTGACTCTATCACCCAAATACAAGAAGTGTGTGTTATTTTACATATGTTTTACATTTAGAAACCTTATTTTTTTAGACTAACTAGAAAAAAACATCTTTAACTGCAAGGCTTAGTTGTTCTTGGCAGCTGACCATAAATTATCAGAACAAGGCAATCAATAAATATACATGTTAAAACTCAATGACTGTAGCCATCAAAACAGTCACTGGAATATTTATACTCTGTGAAACAAGGAAATTATAGAAGCTGTCACTCTTCTTGACAGAAAAAGACACCATACATGCTGTTTAACTTCAAATACAGTTAAAGAGAAATAGTACACAAAATGACACAGTTGCACACAGTTTAAGCAGTGAGCCAAGGGTGAGAAAGACCTTACAATTATTCTGTGCTGCTTTTCAAGTGAATTTCACATATGTACATGCACTTTTTTGGCACCATTTTCAATTATTCTTCTTTTCTGAACTAAAAATTATTTTTGCCATAACCCCACTTCTAAATTGCCATATGAATCAATTGGCCTTTTAAAATTCAGTAGTCTTTAAATAGCTTCAGTGAAGCCCCACATGGAATATATCAAATCCAATCACTTTTTGCGATTTCAAACAGAAGAGGGAGTAAAGGCTGAAGAGATCGACTGAGATGATGTGATCAAGAGTCACATTAAAAGAATGGAATGTTTTTTAATTAAGTATTTGCATTCACAAGATTTTGGGAACATTATGAGCCATCCCAATGAAGAAATATGAAATAGGGTTCAAATCAAGTACGCCAGATTGTTAAACATCAAATGGCTATATATTTTAGCTTTGCAAGAAATGGGAAATTTGCCTACTAGCTTTCCACACATTTTTCTTTACATAAAAAAAAATAATAAAATTCTTCCTCATGATAACTGGCAAATAAAATAGAAAGTCACAGTATTATGTATCAAAAAAAGATTGCCTAATAAGTACTGTAGTCATTATGACCCCATCATCATAATATCATACCTTGTTTTACACTATGTGTAGTGGTTCTGGCTGAGCTACTTTTCCCCATCCAGCCCTCATACTGCAGTACTGGGAGCTGGAGGGTGTTGATAACACACTGATGTTATGACTGCCAGTGCTCACACGGCACCAGAGGCTGGGGGGCAGGATGGGGGAGGGGATACAGACAACCTGAGCTGACCAGTGGGATATTCCATACCATATGATGTCAGCTCAACTATAAAGGGAGAGGGCAGGAGGAGGA